>OMLM01009623.1:0-10056 GCA_900302695.1 Helostoma temminkii | reverse complement strand
TTCATCACTGCAGCTGCTGTGAGTTTAGCTGACACACACACACACACACACACACACACTTTGCCTTACTGACGGATTTCAACATACACAGATTTCTGCTGCATATATTACATCAGTCTCTGGACTGTTTTGACACATGGTGACAGTGAAATAAGGAGGAATTTCAAACGAAAGCAGAGGCGAGGCTCAGTGCTGATGATTCTCTCTCCTCCTCTGGTACCGCACCAGTTTGAACTTTCATTCTACTACTGGGATTTTTCCAGCAGCCAACCATGAACCCTGATGGCAACAGCAACCTGGCAGATCTTCTGTAGAGAACTGGAAAATCATTTACAGCCTCAGCTGCAGCTCCAGACTGTGAGAGATGTTTGTGGTGTCATGAGCACAGCTGGTTCATGGAGATGAGAGCTGACCACATGTCCTCTGAGGGGTTCACAGAGCAGGAGAGTGTTTTACTTTCCAAAGAATCAGTGGGTGAATTCTGTGGAGAGACATACATAGATACATAGATACATGAATAGATATTTTATTGATCCCAAGGGAAAATTCTGGGGCTGCAGCAGCCATGACACAGAAAAACACTAAAACAGGTGGTAAAAGTATTAATACCACACTGTGAAAATACATCATTACAAGCAAAAGTACTGTATCTAAAACAAATATAAAGAAAAACAAGTATAAAGAATTATCAAATCCTCATATTTGAGCTGGAATCATACACTGTTAAACAAAATAAAGGGAACACATAATCATTCCAAGTCCAAGTCCTTCACACTTCTGGGATATCAACCTGTCCAGTTAGGAAGCAACACTGATTGTGAATCAATTTCACCTGCTGTTGTGCAAATGGAACACCACAGACTGTCCACGAGTTGACTGATACCCTGATCCAGGTCTGGGAGGAGATACCTCAGGAGAACATCCGTTGTCTCATCAGGAGCATGCCCAGACGTTGTAGGGAGTGCATACAGGCACACGCACTACTGAGCCTCATTTTGAATTGTCTTGAGGAATTTCCACAGAAGTTGGATCAGTGTCAGTTGGCTCAGAAGTTGTTGTTTTTGGTTTTTTTTTTTGAACAGTGTATTATTTGGTATTTTAATACTAAAAATCCCTTCAACTGTAATAAAAAAATAATCCACTGGTGATTTAATTCAATTAATCAGCAAATTGTTTCAGACCTGTTTTTAATGTTACAAGTCATCATCATTTAGAGGATCTTTGTATATTAATTATCATAATTTCAATCATACTTTGTATTCATTCAAGCTGTCAGATAAATGTGGTGAAGTCAAAAGTACAATTATCCCTCATTAAATGAAAACAAAGCACAGTGTGAACCTCATATTTGTATTTAAATTCAGTACCTAAGTAAATACACTGAGATAGAGTCACTAGTGCAACTTCACCTGAATTCCACCTGAACTCACTGATCTTTTTCTTGAAGAGTCTCTAGTGTTAATGACTAATGTTAATGACTTCTTTTGAGATATTTTACATCACTGCTCATAAATATCAACCTCAGGCTCTGACATCTTTTTCTGGGCTTGGTTATTGTGTGAGGTGGAGTCTGGGATTTTAATTATTCATGTTCCTTTCTGGGATTTCTACTTACTCTGCTGCAGGGAGTTTCTGCGGCGAGGAAACTCTGCCTGCCAGAGACACCCAGAGGGAGCGAGAGCGCGATGCGGCTCTGGGGTATAAAAGAGAGAGCTGCAGCCAGACTAACAGAGGATGTGATTGTGCAAAGACTGAGGCTGCTTGTTCTTAGAGAGGAGTTTCCACATTAGACTGTTGCATTATGAGGAAACGGTTCAGGTGAACACGTCCACTAACTTTGGAACAAGACAGGAAGATTTAACAGGCTGGATTTATTCTGTTACAGCTTCAGTTATGAGTCAACGTCAAAACCAGAGTGACACAGTTGTTCCCCATGGATTTCCTGATCCAGAGGTCAGTTAAAAGCTTCTGCCTAAAGGTAAATGTGAAGGATAAACGGTGTGTGTATCTGTTTGTCGTGTTAAAAGCTAAACTTTATGGCATTAAAACATTAAACAGGAAAGGAAGAAATTCAATTCAATCAACAAATTGTAAAAGAAAATACTCCTTTAAACTTGATCAGGTTTCACAGAGAAACAAGTATCAGCTTTGTTATGTTTTAACTATAGTTAAATATCTTTTATTGTTGTTCTGCAGCAGAATAATAAACAAATTCATGCTGTGTAAGCAACTCAGCAAAAAATTCAATGATTCTGTTGACATAATACAGGCCTGTATTAAATAACGTGTTTGATCTATAATTATACACATGCACATAATCATGCTTAATGTGCTGCATCAGTCATTCTTGCCTCATTTGGTTCCTGTTTAAAAAAGCTCCCAGCTGATTATGAGGAACAATAAGTCACGATCAGGTTCATCTGATTATTCCTCATCAGAATCAGAACCAGGCTGGTGTGAGGTAATGTGGAGCAAAGTGATGCAACTGCACCACAAGGTCGTAACGCAACAAGGTTTTACAACATGCAACCGTCCTGACTGAATGACTATACTAAAGAGGAGAGTGCATGTAAATAATAATGATTAGCAACAGCCTTGTATGTATCATCTGGACACGTTATGAATTGAGCGACTGAATGCAGCGCCAGCATGGTGCAGTTACTGTGTTCTGTGAGGAATGCACGCAGCAGGGTTCAGTGTCAACAGAAACTGTCAGAGCGTGTTCAGACTTCCCCTGCTGCCTGGTATGAAGAGAAAACAGGAGGTGGTTCTGCCTGTGCAGACGACAGCAGGGAAGTTGTTACAGTTCAGGTGTGTTACAGACTGCACATAATTCACAGGTGAAGAATGTCAGAAAAGAGCAAGAGTCATACAAATGTGCATAAGTTAGAGCTATGGACGGATTACGAAGCGGGTGGTCACAGACATCAAACTCATCCACACCTCCAAAATAAGAGCCCCAAAAGTTACTGTTGTGTTGCTTATCTTTGGTCTCCTTGTTGTTGCTTTCTGTATCTTTGTGCTCATTTTTATCACTTAGTTTTTCATTGTTTTGGGTTTTTTCTTGTTGTAGTTTTGCATCTATTTGTGGTCTCGGTGCATTTCTGTTGTAGTTTTGTAGTTGATTTCTTTGTGGCCATAAATATCCCTGACTGAAGGTTCAGGTTCATCCAGGTCATGGTTTTCCCAAAGGTTCTGTTCAGTAGCAACTGGACTTCCACCTAGAAGGCTTCATCAGTTCTGATTCTAAAACTGGATGGAAGGCGAAACGTCTTAAAGAACCAAGAAACAAGTCCAGTCGCTACTGAACAGAACCTTTGGGACAGTTTGCATGTATTTATCATCATTTTGTTTCTCTCTGTGGTCGTTTTATGCCTCCTTGTGGTTGTTTAGCACTGTTTTGTCTCTTTAAGGTTGTTCTTAATCCGTTTGTGGTTATTCTGCATATCCTTCTGTCTGTAGTCACTGAACTGGATTCAAACTAAGCAGTAGCGACACTGGACCTGAACCTGGTAGGTCTATACCAGGGTCTTCAGGAGGTCCGTTAACTAAAGGTCTGATTTTGATGATTTGTCATTGCTTTCTACAAAAAAGATGTTTTGTTTGTTTATTATTTTAAATATTATCTATGTACATTTTATAGTAATAACATGAAAAGTCTTAATTAAAAAAGCTTTAAGTCCATGTTCTTGGTAAATCAACAGTATAACAGGGAAACTATGATGTCGCTGTTAGAAATAAATTAACAATAACATAACTATGGGCATTCTTTTATTTTGTTTTATATATAATATTTAACATAAAACTGCACACAGTGTGGTTTAGGCTGTAATATTTCATCACTGCAACTTACCAACCAAATTAATACATGAGGGTTGAACAAGCTGAAACCTAAATTAAAGTAATAAATATTTAAGAATATATAAGGTTATCTCTAGCTGATCTGATCTGTGACACTGTTTTCCCACACAGTGTCAGTATAAGGTTTATTAATTTCATTTACTGTTTTAACCTTCACAGTCTCGATAGACGCCTCTTTAGGTCCAGGGCTGGACCAGAGTCCGCCATTTGTGGACCTCTGGTCTATACAGCGGTCCAGCCATAGTTATAACAGCTTATGATTTGGTGGCTGTAGGATGGTTTAAAACATAATGGCCATGAATCGAGACTCACAGGTAAACAATCCATCCTTCATCAATCCTTGGAGACAAACAACTTTTTAATGTGATGATCAGAAAAGGGGAAAAGTGACTACAAAGATACAGAAACTGGTTGTAAACAGAGTTCAAACAAACCACAAATTACATAGTGGCCTCATTTACCTCATATCAACAGTCTGTTATCGGTCATGCTGATTTGGTCTGCCACCTGTTTCAGGATCTCAGCCAGAGGACCCATATCAGGCCCAGAGCCCAGTGATGATGCTGGCGATGCAGCATTACAACTCCTCGGGCATCACTGCCTCTTATACCTTCTCTAACCAGACCACCATGGTGCAGAAAACAGAGGTGCAGACCACAGGAAACGCCACCGGCCCACGGGGAAGCCCCACAGCAGCTGGCCTCACCATGACCCTGGGAATCCTGTTTAACGTGGTGGCCCTCATCATCCTCGCCAAGGCTTACAACCGCTTCCGTCGACGGTCCAAGGCCACGTTCCTGCTCTTCGCCAGCTCACTGGTGGCTACAGATCTGGCTGGACACGTTATCAATGGAGCCCTGGTGCTGAGGATATATTCTACAAGCAATGAATCCACAGATGCCTCCAACCTAAGAAGTGATGCTGCAGCTCTGGATCCCTTTTGTCAGTTTTTGGGGGGCTGCATGGTGTTCTTTGGCTTGTGCCCACTCTTCCTGGGCTCTGCCATGGCTGCCGAGCGCTGCCTGGGCGTCACTAGTCCTTTGCTGCACGCTCGACTAGTGACCACAGCACGGACCAAGATGGCACTGGCCCTCACCTGGCTGCTGGCCTTAAGTGTGGCAGTCCTTCCCTTCTTCAGCCTGGGTGCCTACACCTACCAGTACCCGGGGACGTGGTGCTTCATCAGGGTGATGGAAGGCACTAAAGCTACCGATCTGGCCTTTGTGATGCTGTTTTCTGGACTCGCTTTGAGCTCTTTAGCTTCCGCCTTTGTGTGCAACACCATCAGTGGGATCACACTGGTGAGAGCGCGGCTAAAGAAGACCTCCTGCTCCCAGCGCCGCTCGGCCAGGTCCCATGACACGGAGATGGTGGTGCAGCTGGTTGGCATCATGGTGACGTCCTGCATCTGCTGGAGCCCTCTGCTGGTGAGTGTGGAAACAAGCTCTCACACACTGAGCCACATGTGGAGGAGACATGTTTTCAGATTAAATGCTGAGATATTTATATGGAATCTGGTGTGTGTCTGATTTCTCATGTCACCAAAGCTGATGTAACTAAATAACTATGTTAGTAAAGTAAATGTACTCAAGTACTGAACTTAAGTGCAAAATCAAAGTAATACTTGTAGTACTGGAGTGTTTAATGATACTTCAGTTTTCTACGGCACTACCTGTAGATTTTTGCAAATAAAACATTGCAGCTAATAAAATCAAAAGACTCTTTCTTAAATAAAACTCAAACATTAAAGATGAAATTACCTGAAACAATTTGCTGATTTTAAATCAAATATTCAAACCCTGGACATTTAATAGCTGCACCATTCTGTCAAAACTGATCTAGATTTTACACATCTACATTTCCATTTCATCAGTTTTACAAAATGTCATGTTGTACTGTTACAGTAGATTATATTATAGTTATAGTTGTTGAATTGATTTTAAATATAGTTTTATTTTGAGTAAAACTTTAGTAAGTGGTGTTTATTATTTTGGATTCTTTCTACTATGTGTAAATACCCACAAACCCCCTTCTGAGGGATAAAAAAACAGAAAGTGCAAATTTTCATGCTCTCTAAAAACTGTTCAGATCCTTGTTTCTGCCCTGGCTGAAATTCTGGGCTCAGGGCCTGTCTTTGGAACAACTGGTTTTGAGCTGCAAAACCAGCTCCAGGCCCCAGGTGGAGTTGAGTTGAAGCGTCATAGGGACAGGGTACAGAATCCATCTCCAAACTGCCAATAACATCAAGAACAAATGGATGTGTAGAATAATAACAGAAGAGTAATAATAATAGAAGAATAACACAGAGCTGCACCCTGTTATGTTAAGTTAACATAACAATTTTCCAACCCCAGCTTAATAAACCTATAAAAATATCTTTAAAAGTTTCACACCATGTCTCCAGGGCATCCTGAATGTTACACTTTGAAACTAGCTGATAATTTCTTCTGCTTTTGAGCATGAGACAAGCTAATAAAACGGCTGTCCGATGTGCGCGCACACACCCACATACGCAGATGGTTTGATGCTTTTGTGAGTTCACCGTGTAAAAAGCAAGACTAACTTTGAATGAGACCCAGGTTTAAGTCCAAAAACCAAATAAATCCACTGTTTCTTCAGGTGCTGATGATAACGAGTATCAAAAGCCAAAGAGGTCATGATTCACCTCCTTTTCCCTGCTATTTTGTGTATAATATCAGTTTTAAACAGGTTTAATTTTGTCAGACAGTGTTTATAAATGTCGAAGCTGCAGATTCACAGCTGTTGTTTTATCACCATACAGGATGTGTACATATACACATAAAGAAATATACTATTTTAATAGCTTTGCTATTTCAGTGCACATCTGGTGGCACACACACAGTTGCCATCTGGTGAAATTAAACTTGACTGATTACTGCTTCTGTATTCATCCATACATCCAACAAGTCAGCACTAGTCTGCTGCGTCCTGCTGCTGCCATTTTCTGCTGTTTGCAGTGATAACACAGTGAAGTCCCATTAAGTTAATGTATATCTGATGTAACACTATTAAGTTCATCAAATCTTTGAAGTTAAATTTAAAAAACCTCATTTTGTTTTCAACTGAAGAAAGACTTTTTTTTAAAAGTTTGTTCCTTGTGTTTTACATGCTAAGGAATGAGCCTAAAGCTGTTTCTTTTCTTTTAGGTCTTTGGACTGATGTCAGCAATGCGCTCCTACAGTGGCTCCCTGAACAGTGACAGAGACACTTACAAAGGGCTGATGATAACAGGTGTCAGGATGGCAACCTGTAACCAGATCCTGGACCCCTGGGTCTACATCCTGCTGCGACGTGCCATCCTCAGAAAAATCTACCGCATCACTAAAAAACAGGCCAGTTTAAAGGGAGGCACCTTTCGCTCCATCCGCTGGGACGCCAGCTCCTTTCAGTACTCTGAGAAAAACTGTGCTAGTAAGACTTAAGGAAGTAACAGCTGTCACCTGTCAGCAGGATTACAGAGCTAAAAAGACTGATATGAATTGTTTTTTCTTTTTGGCTTGTAGGAATGGAACCGTCCTGGTTTATATGAAGTGTTATGTGCTGGGATCACTGCCTGGCTAACGATAACCTCTGAGGTTGTTGTACTGTATGTAGAAACCAGTGTTGTACTACAAAGGGACTCGCCCCAGCTTATTTTAACTAACAGTGTATGTCAGGATGCAACATGACCCATGTTCTGGACATGTTTGTATATCACTTGTCTATGGAAGTATAACAATGCCAAAAGGTTTGAGGCTGCACAATGCTAATTTTAAGTGATACTAATTACCGACCACACTGAGTCCGTTTAAGAGGTAAAACACCATGTCACACAACAATTATTAATTTATAGCAATACTACTACAATCACTAATGATATTGTTATTGAAAATGTGTTTCTGTCCCGTACAGAGTTAGATCAGTTCATATTAACTGCACCCAGCCCGTGTCAGGCTCCCTTGTGAGCAGAATTGACAATGAGCCTCTTTCATAAATGTTTTTCTAATATCAATTCTAATCTGCCAAAGACAAGAAAACCAACCTCAACCACAAATTTCACAATCACAATTACACTGCTCAGTGGCTTAAAAACTAAATAACTTCACGACAAATTCCATTGCATGCCCAGCTCTTATTTTGAAAATGACCCTGCAGGTCCACATCCAATTAAACAGTTAATGCTCCGTGTCAAAATGAGTGGCGCGTCAGAATCAAGCTGCTTTGGTCATGAGTGTGAGGCTGCTCACTCAGATCATCTGTTCCACTCATGACTGTGTCCAAAATTAAATTCTGCTTATACAAATCTAGGCCAGTGTTGACCTGCAGGCTGAGACACGCTCAGAATTACTGCTGTGCACTCTCAAACCTTTAGGCATCAATAACCTTCCACAGATCTGGTCTCTATGAGAGCTGGTGTACATTTTCTGATTTATTCATGTTTTGCTGAAGTCTAGATTTTTTTCTAGCCCCAAGGCAAACATCTCAACTGTAAATGTGTTGTTTGTTCTGTTCTATGATGCAACCAAGAAGTTGATGATAAAAGAAAAGATCTTACCTCAGCGTGAAGATGTGAAAAACACTGTGGGTGTGTTCAGTGTAGTGCTGTGACATGAATGTGAATGTATCTACATTATTTTCCCAAGTGTCGGGTGAATGAAGTGAAGCTATCTGCTGCCAAAGCTATTGAATGTAATATCACCAAAGAAAGCATAAAAGTTCATAATAAACTCTTATCTGTTCAGTGTTTGTCTCATTTGGTTTATATGTTTACACAGCTATCCCTTACAAAAAAAGAAGTATACTCAAAGTATATTTCTTCAAGTTCACGTATTATACTTCAAGTATAGTAAGTATACATATGTCTATGTACTTCTAGTATACTTGCAAGTATACTATTTTAATACTTTTTGGGACTAAATTGGCCCAATTTATAATTTAGAGTAACAGTAAACTTGAAGTATACTACAATTAGACTTTTATTTATACTGTTAGTGTACTAGTGATGTAATAACAGTATACTGTCTAGATGATCTAAATATTCTCTTAAAGTAAACTTTATTCTCCTTCTCAGTTGATTAAACTCTGAGTAATTGTTTCCATGCAACACGACTTCCTACCATGTTGATGAACTGAAGCACAGCTGTGTTAATCATCACAGCCATGTAAATGTAGGAGTAATAATTTAAATTACTTAAAATACTATCACTATTAATTACCAATCATACTGAGTCTGTTTAAAAGGTAAAACACCCTGAACACAATAGTTATTAATTTATAACCTTAATAGTTGTTGTTTATATTGGATATTAAGACCAGAAGACACAATTCGTTGCTGGGTATAATCTCTCTATGGGAATTATTAAAATAGTAAAATATTATTTTTTTATTACTAGCCTTTAAGGCTAAAAAACAGCCTTTTAATAGTCAGTTATGTGTATCCTTGCTCAGAGCTGTAAACTATTCTAAACAAGGAGGGTTAAATACACTGCTCATAAAAATAAAGGGAACATAAAATCATTGCAATGTAAGTCTGAGTCCTTTACACTTCTGGGATTTCTGGGCACTTTTGCATTTAGCATGAGGCGGTGTCTGCAACCTACAGAAGTTGCTCTGGTAGTGCAGCTCATCCAGCATGGCAGATCAATGTGCACTGTGGCAAGAAGGTTTGCTGTGTCTCCCAGCACAGTGTCAAGAGCATGGAGGAGATACCAGGAGACAGGTCTGTACACCAGGAGATGTGGAGGGGGCCGTAGGAGGACAACAGCCCAGCAGCAGAACCGCTATCTGCTTCTTTGTGTAAGGAGGAACAGGAGGAGCACTGCCAGAGCCCTACAAAATGACCTCCAGCAGGCTACTAATGTGCATGTTTCTGCTCAAACTGTCAGAAACAGACTCCATGAGAGTGTTATGAGGGCCCAACGTCTACAAGTGGGTCCTGTGCTCACGGCCCAACACCAACTAGCATTTGCCAGAGATAACCAGATTCGCCATTGGTGCCCTGTGCTCTTCACGGATGAGAGCAGGAGTCTGGAGACACCGTGGAGAACGTTCTGCTGCCTGCAACATCCTCCAGCATGACTGGTTTGGTCTGAGGAGTCATTTCCTTGGAGGGCTGTACAGACCTCTATGTGCTAGCCAGAGGAGCCCTGACTGCCATTAGGTACTGGGATGAGATCCTCAGATCCATTGTAAGAC
>OMLM01009621.1:54297-65851 GCA_900302695.1 Helostoma temminkii | reverse complement strand
AAAATAAATACATAGAAAATCATTTAATCATAGAAAATCATTTAACCTGGTGTCACTGACAGAAAACAATAAAATGCTCACCTGATAAAGGCTGTGGATGTGAACCGCAGCAGTACGTGATCCTTTAGTGATCACCCACCAAACTAAAACTTTTATTTTTAATCATGTTACCAAATATGGGATAAAATGTGATTGGATGATTTACATAATGGCTTTCCAATAAGCTTATCCTGATACAGAAATATAATTAGCTTAATATAAAGGACAGCTAAGCTTTTAAAGCAAGTTCTGTTACCTACTTAAAACGTGTTTTAGTGTCCATTGTCTAAAACTACCAATCTCAAATGAGGGTAAAACCACAGCATGTTGACGTAAAATACCAGCAGATGTGTGTAATTCACATGTGAGTTGAATAAGTCAGCCACATGTGATGTTGTGTACCACACAGGCCGTGTGACACAGCAGTATGAGTGGTGTCGGCCCTATTGGCAGGATGACACAGAGGAGAGTATAACTGTTTTTACATATGTACTCCGGATTATGTCCGGACTGTCAGGTTCAGATATTGAGTAGACATGCAGCACACAGCAGGAGAAAGTCTGGGTGAGGATGCATTCTCCCTCGAGGTGAGGTGTATTTTGTGGTGTTGTGCTGAGTGGATCGACTGAAAGTGAACGCCCCTTCCTTATTCAATGTCCATTACAGTGGCCCCCTCAGGGGAGATAACTGTCTGAACATGTGTGAGCAAGAATTTGACAGAGACAAACTTAGTATGAATCTGAAATGTTTGCTACACATTTCTTGTCTTGGTGAAAACTGATAAAACAACAGCTGCACAGATTCTCACCACAGCAAAGTGAGACACTGATACGTACAAAGCTTCACTGACATACTGCTGAGTAACAATAAATAAAATAAAATAAACAATAAAAAAATACAATTCACAGGTCTTTTTTATTCCAAGCTGACCAGTGTTTCCCCAGTGATTCACACAGATAAGACGCTGCAATTAGATCATGTGACTGACATTATCCAAACACAAGGTAGTCATGTGGTGTTCATGAAAAATCTGCTCAGTCATGAGTCACAGCAAAGACTGCATGTATCTAAATAACTAGACAGTTAAAAAGTATAATATGGAACTACATCCTGTTTTTAGTCAAATCTGCTGAAGTGCAACAAAAAGGAAAATATTTACAGTGAAGCAAAGTTTGAGCCAACACATAGACACACTATGTTTTTACAATATTTTTATATTACAATCAAAAAATCTACTATTATTTCCCACTTAGCAGAACTGTTAGCACTTTAATGAACCATTTCATTTCATTCAACTCTTCAGCTGCACCATTTTAATTAGTGGCTCTAGCTGGACACCTGACACACCGACTACATACTACTTCCCAGGACCAAAGACCCAAGACCAAAGACAAATAAAACTTGGTCGGATTTAAATATTTAAACAGAATATTAGGCCTTGAATTGTCAGGTAGCTGGAAGCTACGAAAAACTAAACACCAATAAGTCCAATGTTGTTCTATATCTGAAGTGTGTACAATTGGTGACTATTGGCCACTGGCATTATAAATAACTTCATAAGCCAATAGCAGTATATTTGTCAGTTTGTGCTGATGCCCCTATAAAGCTCAATCAATGCTGTCAATTTTGCATTTTGTCCACTGAAGGTATGAAGTACTTACAGTTCTGCAATGATACGGCTGATATAAGGAAGAGAGAGAGAAGGAAAGGGGCTCTGCAGCAAAGCAGGTTACCCCTGGAATAAATAGATTAAAATGGACTGCAGTGCACTTCTGCAACTCAACAGATCTGCATTAAAGGTTTTCAGAAGTCTGTTTTCTTCCTCAAGAGTGTAACTAGATGGCCGTAAACCATTTGTGCGTGTCAGACAGAAAGAGGAAAAGAGAAGTGGCAGAGGGAGATACACAAGAATGAGGTGCTGTGGCCAGAAAAGCTGCCAGGACGAGACATTTTAGTCCTGGTAAATCACGTGAGAGACATTTATTACTTAATGGCTGGCTGTGCAATCAAAGCCGGCAGTAGCCTCGGCTCACTTCTACAAAAGGACAAGCTGGCTTCATCTTTAGAGATATGGAGCTTTTTATGCCCTTTTTAGTATATGGGCATAAATGGCTCAAACCAGTTGAGTGGTGTACAGTATGTACACCACTCAACTGTAAGTAAGAGCCTGTTCAGTTTATGAACCTCATACTGGCAGGATTTCAGTTTTCCAAAGTACTTGTTTATCCAGATGAAAATAGTCCTCAGTGTAATCTTATTCATGCCGCATTGCTGGAATTTGAACACAATGACTCTACTTAGAACAGCTTCAAGTTGAGCAGAATTCAAGACAGAGAGCCCAGCAGCTGTGCAGTAATATTATCACATTTATACTCGTGTTTTCAACAGTGTCAACTAGTTATACAGTATTACAGTATAAACAAAATGTGTTAACGCCATGACTAACACAGACGGAATATCACCAATTTGGCAGACAGAAGCCAATTCAGTTTTGACCAATAAGAGGTTCGCATAGACATAAAAACTCAAGTGATAACTTTAAGATTTGTAAGCTAACAGCTTGCCCAGATGTTTTCTCTTCTGAATGTTAGGCTAGGTTGAAGAAGTGTTTTTCCTGTTAAACACAAGCACAACAACAAACAAAGAGGACTATTGTTCTCTTTAAATTCTCAGTAACCAGCAACAACTCCAGGAATGTACCAGCATCATTTAACATCTTCTCCATATTAAGTCAACAAGCAGAAAAATATGACTCAGCAGTTAAAATGCCACTGGTAAATTCTGCTGATTGTTTAAAAAGGCTTGTGTGTTTCAACTCATGACCTTCTGTATTTCTGTATAGCTGTGGCTAAAGGAAAACTAACAGGATCTCCATAACAGTGTCACTAACACTGCCACTGACCCAAGGCTAAACACAGACAACAGAGGAGGCAGATCATCTGGCCTATGCAGCACTAACAGACCAATTGGGCTTAAACAAAAGACAGTGTGATGTGTCAGGAAAGTATTTTTACCACAAACACTGCAATTTCCATCATTTTTGCCTCAACATTCTGGACAGTAAAAACAACCTGTGCGTGTGTATGAAATGTTTGACAATTTCTTTGTGGTTTGAGGGAAATGTTTATTATTATATATAAGAATTATGTTTATATTAGGTTATGAACAAAACTGGCCATGTACAAATATAGTAATATGCACTACAGACCTTCATGTCATCATGGGGTCTGCTGACTCGTGCTGACTGAACTGAGGGTTGAGTTCTGCCGTTAAAGCTGCACAGCAACTACTTTACTTTTATGTCCAATGGCTGCAGCCTGACATCAACACACCATTATTTTCTATTTGTTTTTGTGTCAGAAACAGAAGCGTCTGATGTGGCAAATAAAACTTTATTATGGCTACTGCTTAATGTCATTGACCTGAACCTCTCAAATTCCACTTCCCAAGGTCTGGCTTTTCTAGCACCTCATAGCTGTGGTAAGTTACATGCTTATTGACATATATACTCAAAATTATTATTTCGCTTTGTCACATTAGAAAAAAAAGCTTACCTAAATAACTAAAATAATAAAATAAATAGGGAAAAACATTAAAAAATGTTTATTCATAATACAGTTTTCAGTTAGATGCTGAAAATAATATATACGTCAATCAACTATGTTGCTGTACGTGTTATCGTAGAAGTCCTAAATCTGTGTTTTATCTCTGCATGGTAATAAGATGACATGCAGTTAGACAGGCTTGGAGAGTAGCCCTGAGCAGAGACTTTGAGCCAAACAACACCTGCAGCTGTCATTTCATTTCACGTCAGAAAACTGACAGTGCAGAAACACCTGGATGATATTTATGCTAAGAGAAATAGTGCTTTTCTCTATGTTTATTTGATCTACAATGCTTATTGGTCTTATTATTTACAATTACAATATAGTTATATAACAGCTTTAAAGTCATTTAGACACATATACAGTGTATATAAGAACATCAGGGAGGGTGTTGAGGTGTCAATTAAACCTGCAGGTGTTCTCAAGTTAAGCCTTAAGAAATAAATATAAAGTAAAGATCAGATTTTTATTTTAGCTGGTCACTGTTACTAGCATTGACACATTACCACATAGTGCCTCTAAATCACTCAGCGTTAGCCTACTGGCAGTTAGCATAAACAGTTTAGCATTAACGTGTAACGTGGTTCTACTACCACTCACCTTTCATGAGACTCCAGAACACAGACTCTCCCATTATTAAAAGCTGCACATCATGCTTGCAGACTTTGCAGAAGGCTAACGTTACTTATGAATTTGGTCCCCATCTTATCTGTGCTTTGTATTTGTCGTTTTCCAGCCAAGACTAATTTAAACAGGAACTTCCTGGCATGCTGTCACAGTCAGCTTCAACTCATTCAGGCAGCATGAAAACAGACTGGCTGATCACAGTCACACACACACACAGAGGCACAAGTGAGACCTAGATAGAGAACTTACTTAATCTCTCCATCAAATAAGCAACTATTCAGTGGGATAGCTATTTCTGAGAAAGAAATACCGTTGTGATTTCAAGCATGTGCAAGCACTTTATTTAAAAGTCAAGCACTTTTCAAACCTTGAAAACACAACATTACAACACATTACTTCTTCTTTCTATATTGTCACAGCTGGAACACATTTCTTTTATCCATTTTTTCACACCTGTCTATACCTTCTTATGAATTCTTTCTTTCTGTCCTTTATCACACGTCTTCACTCAGAGAAGAAAGGGGAAAAGTCAACAAATAGAAGGGAAGCAAAGAAAATGTAATGTAATCAATGTTGAGGATTTTTTAACTGGCTTCAGCAGATAAATAAAGACTGATTACAAGGCAATAGTACCATAATACCATACTGTGACACTGTTAAATCTACAGTTGCCATTTAAAGTATTATATTCCTTAATGTTCTGCTGCACAGCACTGACACCAGCATCTGTCAAGCACGAACCGAACCTTCAATGCCAAGTGAGACCAACTTCGCATTAACAGCAAGTAAGAGAATGCAGAGTTCCTCTGTTAAAGCCTCTTAAATGACGCTTTTTAAAATATGCACCTCAGTCTTGTTTTGCCTCCCACTGACGTCAAAGCCCTATTAAGGCCAAATCGGCCCAGCAGCAATGTCTCTCTTCATAAATAGGGGAGAAAAAAAAAATCAGCTTTTTCCAAAATATCTCAACTGTTGATACTCGGCCAATGTGAGGAAGCATGTGGATCTGGATATGTGTGCGTGAGTAGCTGTGTGTGATGACATCACTAGGGGTGCAGAGGGGAAAGAAGTTGGAAGGAGAACATGTTTAGAGTTAGGCAGAGACAAGACACAGCCATATCGTATTAATTACCCAGGAAAACATTCTTGCATCGGAGAAAGGTTAAGCGCTGGTTTGGCTCAGCTTTACTACTGCCTCATTCTTTCTTTAGTTTCTCTGTCAAATTGATGAAGGCGCACTGTAAATGATTTATTTTAACAATATCATTTCGAAAAAGCAGTTTTCGTTACCATAAAAAACTGTCACATTAGCTGCAAATACAGATGCTGCATTAGAAATGGAACATATGTCTGGGTTCAGCTATCTGAAGACGGTTTAAAGGTATCTAAAACTGGATACCGCACAACCACACCGGCAACCATCACAACTTGTTTGAGAGTCTTTTGTCACGTTTCACTCTTATGTTTGTCTCTTTGAAATATGAAAGATCACATCTGTATCTTTAACAATGTATTTATGTCGTCTTCTGGAAAGCATATGCATATGCATGTCCAGACACACACACAATGTAATTCAGAGATCAGTATAAGAGGAAAAACACGCAGAGAATGCGCCTCTGCCTGTTTATGTACATGAAAAAAGTATTCAACACCCCCCTTCCTCTCATCCCCCAGTGAATTCTGGGATTGTAGCGCAGGACTCTGAAAAGGGCTGTCTTCAGGATAGAAAGATGTGGGATGAAAGTGATTCATATGTACACAAATACACAGAAGTATGCGAACCAAGAAAAGAAACGTGTGGGAAGTGATCGGCAGTGTGTTATCACCAAAGAAACACTGCATTTAGGTCACAAAGCAACAAGCTAGAAAGTAAAATATGAGCACAGGGTGATCGATAGTGGATGAACCATGACAGCGGTACTGTGCAGCCGCAAAAAAATGCTCAGCACTAAAATAACACACTTCAATTACTGAAAACAAAGGCTAGCAGTGCGAAACAAAACAAAACAAACAATATTTAAAAAAACACACACACAAGACAAGGCGCTAAAGCATACACGCTCAATTGCTGCACTTAGGTTCAATCATGTGCACAAAATATACATATTTGCATGTAGGTATTTAGCCTGTAAAGTACACTGGCTTATGTATGTGTAAGTTAAGTCATGGCAACTGGTCTTCTTTCTTATTAGAGTGGAAGGTTTCACTGCCCATCCAAGCACCTTACCTGGATGAGTAGTGAATTGTTTCACCCTAACAAGACAGAGGTCCACTTTACCTGGAAGATAGAGAATCTCCACCCACACACTGGTTTGTGTATGTGAGCATAAAGTAAGTTTCAGAACCTGTCAGAAATATGCTTGGAATAATATTTCCAACAGATGAATGACAGATGTAACAGAAAGAACCTCACATAAAAAGGGACAGCAAGAGAAAAAGTCAGTAATTGTTTGCGATTTCAGGAATTTCTATGAGGCTGTCAGGGGGAGCTGGGCATTAACTGGAGCTGAGCTGACCGCTTGTTAAGACCTCTTTAGGTCTATTTAAAGAGCTGGCACATCTGCCCCCTGTTTGCCTTTCCAGGGCTGTAAAACCTGGAAAGTGAAAGGAGAGTGAACCGTAATGGAAGAGAGGGGAGATAGTCTTTATGAGATGTGCAATGATATTGTTTGCACTACAGGCCTCAAATGAACAGAATGGGATTGGTATATACAAATCAAGTCTCTCGAGTGTTTTCTTTTTCTTTCCACTAGCTGGTACACTTAAGATGGCTACCAAGAAACGCTGCACTGTTGTTATGGAAACTATGAAACCGAAGCACACACAGTACACCTTAAAGTTGTTTTATGTCATTTTTACATGCCAGTGGCCTCAAACTGAATCTGAGTACTCAAATGTGCTATAAGGCAAGAGGAGTCGACTCCACACAGTACATTAATGTTTGTCAACCCAGCTGGTACGTGTCTCAATTTTTGTAATGATATTAATGTCTAAATATTTATTTATAAGCAGACAAACATTCCCACTAGTGCTGGTCAAGTTTTCTGTTATTCTCTTGCATACAGTTGTGCAGAGGATTGTATCAGGGCCAAAGCAGGAATGTTTTAAAGTTTTAGGATCCACTAAAATACAGATGAATAAATGCTGCTTTTTTACTTTTACTCTAGTGCCACAGATACAATGTAGCTGGCAGGATGAATCTGCAGCTGTGTGGTTATGTTGTGTTGTGATTTATATACTCCACTCCAACTAGACCACCAGACATGCAGTACTGACAACGGTGGAGATTTGTCATTTTTGTTTTATTCTGCCCTAAGAACTGAACAGAAGAAAGTCTTTCAGAACCAAGGAGTTGGAAAAAAATGTCAGCTCATGTACTATGTATGTGTGGCCAAAACAGAGCATATTTGGATATGTTCAAATTTCAGAAATCTCATTTTGAACTGTGTCCTCCTAAAACTAAAAACAGAATCATTCACAGTAGCTTAATAATAGGCTCTTTCAGGAAAAGGTATAATTAATTAAATTCTGACTGTAAGCATGACCTTGAGAGAAAAATTATTTCTGACTAAGCATAAAACTTAAAATAGAAATAGACTTATATCTATGGGCCAGATGTGTGTTGGCACTGACGTGAATCAGTGAAATTCACAGGCCATTAAGTTCAGAATTTTTCACTTTACTTTGTTGGGACAAATTGGGACAATTCTTGTTTTTTCATATGTCATAATGTATTCGACACTGTTCTAGCACACTGATCTCAGCCCTCCAGAGGTCAATAGGTGGCCAAAAGTCAAGACTTTTATTCTGAAAGGGAACATCAAGGTTGCATTAATGAAACTTGTGAGACAGATTGTCATGTGCAATCAAGCCAGAATTCCTTTTGTTCGCTATTACTGTATTTCCACTCTACCTGCTAAATGAGCATTAAGACAATAGGAAATAAAATTTATGAGAATGTGATGTTTAAATAAAGCATGAAAACAA
The DNA here is from genome assembly GCA_900302695.1 of Helostoma temminkii. NCBI lineage: Eukaryota > Metazoa > Chordata > Actinopteri > Anabantiformes > Helostomatidae > Helostoma > Helostoma temminkii. The sequence continues at coordinate 57,593 of OMLM01009621.1, read as the reverse complement.
ACATAAGTAAAAAAGTGAGAAGGCCATTTGAGCTAAATGGCTTCAAAAGTTGACTGACAGTAACATGACAATATGCCAAAAAAAAGGAAGATTTGACATCTTAAGAGATATTTGACTATGAGAGATATTTGAGGCTGGGGGACTTAGATACATGAATGCAAACAAATGTACACACACACACGCACACACACTCTCGCTCTAAGACACACTTCGGTGAGTCAATACAGGCATATTGCTCTAGATCACACTACAAATCAGCTGTGGTCAGAGCAGAAACACAAAAATAGGGGAGAAAGCCACATAAGGTGCAAGACTGACTGACTGCACACTGAAGGCATAAAGACAGGGAGGTTTGGCTTAATGTGATCCTGGTGTTCCTTCATCAAAAATCCCCTGAGTGAGGAAATAATATCCTTTATCTTTCCCAGGCTTGTACTGCTGTCCCTTGAAAACCTCATATTATACATAGAACTCAACCTAGTGGGAGTAAAGACAAGACAACACCAGCGCAGCTCTGAATTTGTTCTTAGTATTTGTCCTAGAATTTCCATCATAGAAGCTATTCGGTATTTGCGTGGCAGAAAAAAACAGCACTACGAGTTATAAAGGATGAACCAGACTAAATATCAAACTAGGGCGAGGGCAATGTGTCAGCCTAATCAATTATGTCAATTACATACATACTGTATGTTGATTTGTGTGCACTGTGTTTTCATACATGCCCAAATTATGGCAGCTCTCACTCCACTGCATGCTGGAATGCTGAAAACATGTCTTTATCCCAAAAAGGCCCAACAGTATCATTAAAAGTGTGTAATTCTTTAAAAAGAGGCCTAATAAAATGGTGCTCTGTGCTTTGGAAAACTGAAATGGCCTAATGTTTCCACAGCAGCACGAGAACTCCTATGCATGAGCATAGGATGAGCATTTGACAGCAAAAATGTTAGTGACAGCAGAGCAGTGAATAAAAAAAGCATTCACTACACCCTTGGTGATAGAATACAATTTATGCTTGCCAGAAAAGCAACATCTAGTGTAAACATAGCGACACAGGAGCTAAATTAGCAACACTGCAGCAGAAGGTCATGTGCCCACATGCCCTGCCCCTGAAACAGAAACTGACTGACTGATCATCTCTATTTTTTTGCGGCACAGATAATGAGCAAACTGCACATAACACACACACAGAGCAGGTAGCCACAGTCAAACACGTACATATATCTTTTATTACATTATAGCCTTTCACAGTTGTGTAATCGTTTTATAGGCAGACATTATATATATAAATATTGATGAAGTGAAGGATTGCAATATTTTATTTTGCTGACTGATGAGTTGTCAAAAAGGATGCTCAGTGATAATTCATACAACGTACGTACTTCCACCTAATGGAGAATCAATAGCCACCTGAAATCAAAATCCTGTGAATAACTGCTGCCACAGTGACATTCAACACCTGAAACCGTTATTTTGTTTACCTGGAATAACCACAACCTAATTCCTTAAACTGAAATACAGACCACTGCAAGGCAGACATCGATACTAAATACCAGGCTTGAGGGAAGGTAACACTGCATCATCAACCTCATTATTTGACAGTTATCCTAAGGATAGGCTTACACTATAATCACTATAATCCACACCGCTATGGGGGTAATGGAAGGGATGGATAGCACTGGTTACCATAGAAACGAGAGACGATAATGAAGTGTGTCAGCATATAGCTATCTATAGCCTGTTTAATTTGTGTGTGTGTGTGTGTGTGTGTGTGTGTTTGCATGTGTGTGTACATGTGTAGGTGTGTGGGCTGAGCTGTTCTTCCAAAGATGCGCTGCACCTGTGTGTGGGCAGGAGTTGGATCACAGTAACTTTTCTACAAACACATGAGCACTGACGCAACTAAGGACTTAGGCCTGATCTGCTTTAAGAGGCAGCTTTGCAGGTACAAAAACTTGTGTAAACTGTAAACTCAGTGAGGACTGTTTTTCAAATTAAAAAAGCACAAAAGTGGATTTTGCACCTTAGCCTTTATTAATATGCAAAGACATATGCTATGCCTAAACTTCACTCTGCATTTCCTTGTGTCTGGGTAATTCCAGAAAACTGTAGCTGCTGTGGTCTCCCAAACTAGGTTTTCATGTGTGTTATTCCAAGTCCTGATTTCCGTGTTACAGAGAATGACTCATTACATAATACACACTCAGAACGCTCTGCGGCCATACAAGGCTTTTATGCGCTCGCTGTGTTTTATGAAATGATACCAAGACAGGCCCATGTGAACCCTCCTTTAAGCCACCTCAAGAGGTAACGCCAGAGGTTTGTCAGAGGTGAGGAGGGTCCGCCCCACTGCCTGTGTTGGCCAGTTTCTCCTGTAGTAGTGTTTAACTACAAGTACAGTAAAGTTGTACTGTTGTACAGTTGTCATACATTGTGTTCAGTATGTTAATGATCATTGTTATATGTGGCTTCATTAAACGTGTATAAGCGATCAGACATGATGCTGTGATAGAGAGGGGAGATTCACAGAGCACCGTGGTGATGTGCAAGTGGTTGTAGTGAAGAAGTAGTAGTAGTAGTAGTACGAGTAGTAGTAGTGTTTGCCCAGACCCAGCTGTGACTCTAATTCTAACTGCATACATTAATTCCTTCCTACTCCAGAGCTGCATGTTGTAGCAAGCTCGGTAGCGTTTCTCCTCCAGCTTCTCATCATATACATTTTGCTGCAGGAAACTGAATCTGTGACATGATCGTTTATGCTCAAGATGTTCTCAGTGAGCATCAGCTGTGTTTAAGTCTGGGGTTGCTTCTTCTGGGAGAGTGTCCCAAGTACACACAAGGAAAAACTCATGTACAGCTGTCATACAGTTGTCATTGTGTTCTGTATGTTAATAAGTATGGTTACGTACTTGCACTGGGAGACTTGGGAGCTGCGCAAAGACCACTAAGATTGCAAGTAGTTGGAGGAAGGCAGCAGCACACACCAGTCCCAGTCTCAGTGCAAGTATGTGTAAATGTGTAATGTGTAAAAAGAAAAAGCAAAAGCATTTTAACTTTGTGTCTTCTTTCTAATGTAGTTGTGCTTCCTCTTTTCTGCCCATTGTTTTTTCTGCTATCTACACTTTCCTCTCACCCCAGCCAGTCGAGGCAGACAGCCACCCACCTTGAGCCTGGTTCTGCTGAAGGGTTCTTCTGTTAAAGGGAGTTTTTCCTCTCCACAGTTACCTAATGCTTGCAGAAACTTTTAAGTGAGTTATTACAAGTGAAACACACAGAACCCTCTTTTTAATCCCCCCCCC
>OMLM01009621.1:28640-52849 GCA_900302695.1 Helostoma temminkii | reverse complement strand
CTAGACCACGGCTGTCTTATACCCCCTTTCCACTGAGCCAGTTCCAGGGCTGGTTCAGAACTAGTGCTTAAAATTGAACCAGTTCTTTGCGTTTCCACGGCAAAAACGGCAAAATTGAGCTCTCTGCCACAAAACTGCCACCAGTCTGGCACCAACATCTTGCTGGTTCAGAGCTAAGAACCAATTGCATCTTGAGCTGGACTATCGTGACCAATGAGATCAACTGAAGCTTTGCAGTAAAGATAAAAATCAGTGTATCATTCAACATTAATTTAAATGTAACATTCAATGTGTTTAACTGCAGTAATAAAATGTAGTTACTGCTAATTAGCCAATTGATAGCTAAAGTTAACAAAGGCTAACATTAACAGTCAAAGTTTAGTTTTAACAACGATCTAAACGTATAGAACGTAATCACTGTACATAGCGATCACAACGAGCAGAGCATGTCCGTTGGACCAGCAGTGTTTGGATGTGAGTTTGGACTCGCTAAGTCGGGAGCGGCACTTGTACAGAGACATTGTAGTGGTTGTTGCTGTTGTTGTGCTTAGTGTTAGCGGTGCTGTGAAAGCAAAGACAATCTGGTTACTTCAGTGCATGTAAACGCAGTCAGTGTGTGGGTTCAGTGTGTGTGGGTGGCAGCAGCCAGACTGAAACGTGACTGAAACACACTCATCAACTTCTACCTCTCATACCTGACTAGTTCTCACTAGTCACTAGGATACTGCGCACCTCTAACATACCTATACACAAGCACGTTTGCACTACACAATTTGGACTACAGAGGGTGAGAGAGGTCTATCAAAATATTAAATTAAAATTGGTTAGATGATAACACACACTTTACAGCTAACAATACAGATTATGTTTTTTTGCTACATATACTGTAGCAGCAAAAAAAACATAATCTGTATCAGAGCGTACGCAGCATGGTGGTTAGCCAGCTGCTGATAGTGTAGCCAAATAAACACAAAACCACTTTAAAGCTTTTTTCACGCTCAAGTGATAGCATTATCAATGCAACATTTGCTGAGGTAATGGAGATATTACAAACCTAAATCAGTCTTTGAGCACTACAATGTGTTAGTGTGAACCTGGTGATAATGTTTCTCGTCAACCTCTTTGAAGAAAGGTCACATTCTGGCCTGACCTGAGGAGTGCAGTCATGTTGTGCTGAAGGGCTTTTCTTAACATGTTTGGGCAGGACCCAAGCAACAGAAGAAAAGAAATCATGTGCTGCTATCTTCAGCCTCATCTACAAATTTAGGCTATGCAGAGTGAAAATATAAGGCCTATATTTGAGTTGGTGAAATGCATGTTATATACAAATGATCTGTACCATATTAAAAGTCTAAAGTCAATATTCCTGCTTTATTTACCTTCCCAGGTATCAAGGTAGCACATAGCTTAAGGCAGACAGACAAACAGTGTACAAATGAGAACCAATAAGATTATGATAGATGCAATTTAATCTAAAAGATTATGCTACATACTGAATTTCAATTTATAATGCAGCTCTTTAAAAGAAATCTATTGTATTCTCTCTAACAACATGACTTAAACTAAAATACATTAGGTTTTCTGCCCTGAGTGTATTGCTATATCAACTATTTGCTATTAATACAGGGATTTAAGCTGCCATATAAACAGTGGTTAGTGTCATGCAGTGCTACAAATGGTTCTCTAAATCATAAAAGCACCCATAATCCACCTCTTAAGTCTGAGGTGTCCGTCTGTCTATAAAACACACAGAGGTAGTGGAAATTTGGTTGAGGACGGACAAATAATGATAGAATGGTCTGCAAAGTGTGCACGAGCCAGTTAGAGCCATTATTAGGAAATGCAGGAGTTGTTGTGCAGAATCTCACTGAAGCCTGTGAAGATTTGGAAGGAAATATGATTCCAACTGTGCCATCAATCAATTCAATCCATTCACATAGCCTTTCAAATGCAGCCAACCTCTAAGCAGCTTATTTGACGATTACTTCTCAGTGAATGTGGATGGTGCAAAAGGCTCCTATTCATAAACTGCTGAAGCGTGGGTGTAATATGTACGATTTCACCCACACACCTAAGCCTGGACTGTGCTTATCGTTTGCCACCATCTTAATTAATTAGGCTACAATTAGGCTAAATGGACAGAAATGGCTGACTGGCAGACTTGATTATTAAGCGTGATATTGAGCACTATTATCTCTTTATAAAAGGAGCTGATACCAATGCTGATACATTGTGTTATCCTTCAGAATTACACACTTAAAAACAACAATGTTGCATTGAAGACAGCTTTAAATTTGTACTACCTGTGGGGTAAAATCTACAGTTTGGAGGGTGGTACAAGCTATATAGTAATCATTTTAGAACATCACTTGCATCCTCATACTGTATGTATGCACAGCTCGGCACTGCTCAAAGAGACAGCAAGTTTTCACTGAAGAAATACCTCACAATGACTAATGTGCATGTCACATCATTATGTCTTTAACTCACCTACCATCCTTAATTTCTGATGTATTTCTTCCACTACCTTGTTGTTGCTGCTACTAATCATCTGACAAAATTCCATGTGATTTCTGTGATTGTTGCCGTTAGAGTTGCTCAGCAGTGAAAGCTCCAATGGAAAAATGTGCACAAATCTACTTGTACGCATTAGTGTGTACTGTAACAAGACTGTGAACCTCGATCTCTCAAACTCTATTAAAACACCCTCATTGTCTATCAGTCCCTAAGCCAGTCTCATCTGAATATTAAAGTATAATTTCATTAACAGGATAGGTCAACAGGACAATGCTGCACCAGTTTAGACTAAGTTTGAAACATTATACGTTATTCAAATTTATTTGTACATTTTTTTATTTGTAAAATTGTACATTTATTCTAATTTGTAAAATTAAATTAGGCAAAGAAAACTAATGTGACCACTTTGGAGGCATTAATATTGTTCTGGCATGATAATCATGTGCTTACAGTTTTAATATTTAAATGATTTTAATAGTAAAGGTAAAGTAAAAATTGGTATTTAAATATTAAAACAGTTTTGTTCATATCCTGATTGCTGATGAAACTGTACTATTCTCAACAGTGTGAATGACAGACTCACCTTCATTTCATACTTGCCCCTGATTTGGGAACGTACACTGCAGCAGGAAAGACTGCAGTGTAAGCAAGTGAACCCACAGCAGCAACAGTAAGCTGTTGACATTCAATATCCACAGCAAGAACAGTGGCTTTGGTCTAAAATATCAGCTGCTTTGTCTCTATTCTCAGCTACACCTTACAGATTTAGCAGCCACCTTCAGACTGTGGCTGCTGGTAGAAAATGACTCTTATCCCTCCTGTGATTTGCTGGTGCAGCAGGAGAAATGGTGGAATAAATCCTCTTTCTCTCCATGGTGACACAAGGGAGTTTTATACTAAAACTTATGGCAAAAACAGCCGCGGTGCATAAAACTGCAGAGGTTTAGTCATCAAGTTAGGAGGTTTTTTTTACAAGTAAACCTACGAGTTGAGATTTGATGATAAGGTCATACCTAGTTTAGTCTTAATTAATTAGATTAATTAATTAGAATTAATTATTATTTATACATTATATATTATATATATATATATATATATTTAAGTTACAGGCAGCATTTGATAAGGCAAACTGTCATAGTGAATCAATATACTAAGTTAATTTTCTCAAAGGTTTTTGCTCTTTCATAATGTTACACTGGGGTCATCATCAGCCTTACGGGGGCATCTCAGGACTAGAGTGATGGATGGATGTTGCTGACTTACAGGATAGAGATGGTGAGGTGCCCTGTGACGTGTGCCTTAAAATAACAGAAACATACACACTTCAACTGAAAGTGTGGCTGTGTAGGAGCGATACAAACTGAATTTGATCCACATATAAAACAGCCTCTCTCCAGCATGTGGCTGTCAGCAAGGCATGATGATCTCATGTAGCTGTTGTGCTATCAAACTACCTTTCTGTCGATGCGATGCACATGCACAGCAGACACACAAACACACAAAACACACACAGCTATCTAGGAAATGAGAACGGGCCTCATCCGTGGATAATGGTCCATCACAACCCATGATAGTTTCCTCTAGAAGAGTAAATGGCAGTAAATGGGATGTTGATTGAATCACAGCATTGTCATGTACACCAGATGGCAAAAAGGCCTTGCACCTTACCATGACAGCAAAGAAACAAACAGCCGCTAAGAGGCTGCACTTCCTAAACGAACCCCAGGGTGGGTGGGAGGTGTCCCTACCATAAAGACAGAAAACATGATTCTAAATGAAAGGCTAAAAGTTCATTTGAAATATAATATGGACCTCGTGTTCCTAGCTTCACTTACATAACCCCTGTCCTCACTGTCAGGAGAATTCCCCTACAGGATTCAATAGGGTCTCGCTTTACACAACATTATATCATATTTCATTACATCTCTTATTCATAACGCAGGAACATTATTGTCTTTAATAGCCTCACCTAAAACAGTTTGATTTGCCTGGAAAGAATTCTGCTGTCCTCACGGAGCTATGTAATTTGTTCTCACTGCCTTTCAACTCTGCCAGCCTGTGGACATGTGAAATTAACTGCTGGTGTCATGGAAACATGCGCCGGGATTGAACAATAGCAACCGATCTTGTTAACGAGCCCTTATTAAAAGGGGGTTTTAACAAACCACCCATCACTGGAAAGTTTTCTTCATCTATGAATGAAGTAACCAGCATGAAGAGACACTACATCCAGCACTGATGTAACCTTCTACGGACTTTTGTCAGTAGAGAAAACTGCTTTCATCCCTTAAATGTCTCAAGCTGTGGAAGTTTGTCCTGCATGAAAAGGTTCAAATTGTCAATATCATGCTTGAGAGGCGATGTCATGTCAAGAACTATTCTATTATATGTGCAATAATACACAGCAATTCTATTGCTATTGGAAAACTTCATGGGTTCACTCTAACACTATCCAACTACAATGAGGTGATAACTTGCCAGCTAATTTCAGACAAGTAGTTGTGTGTGGTGTGCGTGTGGATTTTAATATCTCAGTAACATCAGCCGCAGGTTGCAGATGCAAGTTAAACCACACAGTGTGAGCCCAAATGGTAAGTTAGTGAAATCGAATGAACTGAAAGTGTTTGTTGGCAAGCATGAGGCGTACTACATTGTTATAATCTCTCTAATGAATTCTGGCTTGGGACTGGGACTTGCAGAGATGTTTATGTTGGCGTGAGCCAGCAAGTGAGGTGTCTTTCCAGCTATTCATCTAGCCGTTCATTCAAGCAGCCAGCCCCACATCCTCCCATTTAAGCAGTCATCCATCCTTAATTCAACCCATCCATTCTGTCAACCTGCCAACAGGACCTGAACAGGCATTACAGTATCTCAAAGGTGATTAAGCATACACAAATGTAACCCGTTTAAAAATCACACACACATAAATATTCAAAGTGGACAGGGACAAGCTATTTTTTATCTTGAGCGAACTGTTTCAAGGGCTGCGGGATGTCAAACACTCCACTGCATGTTAAAAGTAGTAGTATGTTGGTAAAAACTCGTTACAACTTTCTCTGTGTACGTAGCACAGGTCTCAGAGCAGATTTTGGTCTTTCAGAATCAGATGGTGCCATAATCCTTCAGTTATTACCAGAGCTAACACCCCATCAAACAACTCAGACACAGAGATGTTCAGTTAATTCAGCAGATTCAGATGCACAGCACTAATGTCGCCTTAAGGGTAAGTACAGCTTCTGAAAGTAAGGGTGCTGCTTGAGGCATCGACTCAGGTCAGTCAAAGGTTGCAGAAGGTCAGCTTTTTTTTGTGAACTGGAAAAGAGGCATGTCTGACAAAGACACAAGAGCTGCAGCAGCACAGAAAGACATACCAGAAGGCAGGTGGTGAGACAAAGCAGAAGCAACCCATCTATCCATGTCTCCTATGATACATCTCCTCTCGATCTTTCAGTTGAAAAAAATGGCCAGATGAATGGCTCTGCTCAAAGAAGAAGAAAGAGCATGGTTTTCCCCAAGGCACTAAGAAAATAATTATTTTATGGCTAAGTGTTTCGAGTTAGAGACATCTAAATCTTGTTCTGAGATAGAACTATAAACAACTGCTTAACTACAGAAGTTACACTGCGACTGAACTCCTTCAAAGCTACAGACTTTATCTAGATCCAAGTTTGTTGATATGGCAGGAGTTATACTGAGTCATCCTGACATTTAATACAAATAATGGGAGCGCGTTTTCATATGGAGACTGGCTGGTCAGAAAGAAGCATCAGTACCACTGCATCGCGTTTAAGCACCTTTTAAATGTCCTCGGATTAACTTTTCAAATCCCAATCACTGCTCAGCTGTCACATACTTCCTTCTTAGTCTTGGGGCAGTTTTCAACAGCATGGTACAGCCTCAACTTCACTCTACTTTATTCGCTTTTGGTACCAGGTACTTTGTTTTCCCTCTATGTAGCTTGTTGTCATAACGATGCTGCATTAAAGTAGTAGTTCAGGCATCTTATCATGATGCCACCTGAGCACCTTCCACTGTTATGGTCTAATACAAGTGGGAGGAGATCCAGAAGATGCCGGAGAGATTACATATCTCACTTGGCTTGGAAACACCTTGGGATTCCCCAGTAGGAGTGGCAGAATGTGGTTGGGTTAACTTACTGAACCTCCTACCACCATGACACGGCTTTGGACTGAAAAAAGGTAGAACAGATGACCGTTGTTTTCACACCTTCTGTTTTCATAGGTTTTTGAGCTGTAAAAATGTTAATTACCTAGCTTTAAATGCACTTGCAAGTGTTTCTTCCCCCGCTTCCAGTCTTTATTCTTGACTAAATAAAATATTGAACTATTCCTTTAATAAAAAAAGAAATGTTTGTGGTGCCTCTGACTCGCCACTAAAAACTTTCACATGCATTGTCTGAACCGCTTAGTCCGTGTAGGGGTCGCTGGCGTGCTGGGGCCGATCCCAGATGCCATACAGGCGAGAGGCAGGGTACTCCCTGGACAGGTCACCAGTCCATCGCAGGGCCACATATAGACGAAGACAACCATTCACACCTGTGTTAGGTGGTGCACTGCACCACGGTGCCGCCCCACTAAGACAGTTATTATTTCTAATTCTTTGTTGGTATAAATGACACACCCATGATTTAGAAGACAAGGCTGACAGAACAACTCGTACCCTCTGGCACTGCCAAATGATTTCTTCAGTGTGTGTGGTGTTTGTTAAACTTGCATAAACATTGCTCGGATAGGCAGTGCAACATCTGCTGTAGTAATGCCGTGACGCAACACAGCCAAGCAGCAGACAATAATCTCTTCCTAGAGACAACACACAGAAAGACTGTGACCTTGTGTGTCCACATGACTCCAGATCTAAGTGCACACACACATACAGCATAGTGGTGCATGACCCTGGGAAATATCAAGGAAAAAAATCTCCCAGAACTTCCCGTGTTACCTCCACTCCTCCCTCTACTCTTTCCGTCCTGGCTGGCACCCTTTCCCTCCTTCTGTTGCTTCCGCTCATTCCCTTCAGCCCAAAATAGTTTATGGTTAGTCTGTCCTTCCCTCGTTTATTCCATCACTACCTCCAGCCATCCTTCCTTCCTCTCCCCTTTGGAGAGGCAGGAAACTCTGGCTCAACTTTAAGGAGACCAGAGATGACCCACAGCTCAATGTGTGCAGCCACGATAAGAACAAACCACCATCTCATGTACATTTTCCTCTGAATAGTTAAGCAGACGTTTTTCTAAGCTGGGAGTGTCAATAAACAATGACACCATGCTTCCTGGAATTCATCCAAGCAGGACTTTATTTAAAAAAAAAAGGCCTAACTGAGCAGCAATGACAGCCGCTGTCCTCGTTGCTTGCTGAAATGTGTATGAAAATGTCCTAGTACTGCATCCACGTACTCTGTAGTAGTGCGTATTTTTATAAAGAGCATCTATATATACCATTTATAAACATTACATTACATTAACAATGCTTATCTACCTGTTTCCTAGTGGTAATTCAAGCATTAAAACCACTTTGAAAATGTTATATTGTATCGTAGTGGGATCGAATGCTGTGCTGACTGTTCGTTTTTGTGGTGGGACAAGGCTTTGTGCCAATGTGATTACAGTCTGAGCCTTTAATTGCACTGTTCCTGCTTCTCAATACACATGTCTGTTCACGGCATCACCAGACAAAACAAAAAAAGCTTCTACCACTTCTCTCAGCTCGAGGGACAGCACAGGTATGGAAAGGACTCGAGACTGATTTACTGAACTTAAAAAGAATGTTTGAATGCAAACACGGACACAAAACACATATGCAAATCATTCACAAACATGCAAAAAAAAAAAGCAAACATATTCATCTGATAGCACGGCTGTATTAGAAGGTGATGTTTTCCTTATGACTGTGCATGAGTCAGTGGTGACATGCTTCTTTAACTGCTTGTAGTGGAGAAATATAAACATTGGCATCATTCTGAACCAGCAGAGAGAGAAACATAACAGAGAATAAACACAATACATATTGTATCACAACAACAGTTTAATGTAAGTGTGAAGCCACTCCATTAGCCTACAACAAAACACGGGGATGTATCACCTTCCACTTCAGTCTTCTCTTTTTCTCGAATTTTTAACAGTTATGAGAAAGCCGAGCATTTACATGACTCATTTAGCTGCAGGTTACAAATGTTGGTGGAGACCAATCATCAGAGCATCATTAGAGCAAGAGACAAGACTCTAGAGGAGCAACTGTGAGCAAAATGTCTGAGAGCAACCAGTTTTTTCTCTCCTGAAAATATATTTGTAGATATGTTCTCATTATTTTTGCCAACACTTGCTTCTTTAAGCTATCCGATGTGTCTTCAGAGTGGGCCAAATGTCATCAGGGTTTGATCTCTGAAGTGACAAGATGTCAGTGGAAACATTGCGCTGCAGCGAAACCATCATTCCACCTGACTAACGGCTCTCAGCTGTAAGAAAAGCCACAACAACACCCGTGCATCACAATAACACAAACCCCAGAGCTGAGTTAGAAAACAACGGCGCGGGTGATAATTGAAAAAGGTGCTGTCATGCTGTATAGCGTGCATGCCAGGACAAGAGAGCAATCATCTTCGCCTTCTAATTTTAGACTGAGTCGTGAGACCAAATACACAGAAAGGCTGAATAACTCCACTATGTCTGCACACCCCTGCTCTGCGCCTTGTTAGTACCATCATGTGCAACCAATAAAGCTGCATGACTTTAACCAAGGCAATGTGCATGTGACTGTGTGAGAAAGGGAGAGTAGGTGATGTGTCTGAATGAGAGGCAAAGCAGAAATTACAACACTGTTGTGGTGTTGTAGAGCCTCTCCCCGGTGAGGATGATGATGATTAATCCTGCTACTCACACATCAAACCATCCATGAGCCTTACGCTTAAATGTTTCATGTGGCGTCGGTGTTAAGAGGTTTGTATCTTTCTAGATATGACCTGCTATTTTTAGGATTATTGGAGTTCTTTTGCCTAAGGGTGTGTGTGGGTGTGTGTGTGTGTGTGTGTGTGTGTGGGTGTGTGTGTGTGTGTGTGCTCAGACAAAAGTAGTAATTACACTGTCAGCTTCTGCTTAGAAGAGCAGCTTTGAAAGGGCCTCATCAAGAAAACTGGACATGAGCAGAAAATGACAGACACATGAGGGTAGTGAGTACTTTCAGTACTTTCAGTACTTCAGTACTTCAGTACTTGAAGTTCATCTGAATTCTTACACTTCATAACCTCCCGCCACATGTCTGGAACAGCAAACCCAAACGTTTCGCTGTCAGAGTCCAGCGAACAGCAGCTAAATGTAGCTCAGCCGTGGCGAAAAGTGGACAAAGAAGGTTTCAAAGGGGTGAAAACTTACCTCCTCTACCGTGAGGGGCATGCATATCCTGTACTCCTTCAGCAACATCTTCCCTCTGTGCGCGTCTCCTGTGCGTGTTCACAATGTGTCAAACCAGCTAAGCCTTCCCTCTGCCGCCCGACGGGATGTGTGTAATATCTGCAGACGTGTCAGCGCATGTGGAAAGATGTGTATCCCACGTTATGAAGTACTCTCCGAGTTCGGGCTGAGTTCTTTCATCGGAACCAGCGGACACTCTCCTGCTAGAAACGTAAGGGTGAAAAAATGAGCTCGGTTTAGGATTGTCCCCTCCTTTCACACTAAAGAGTCAAGTTACACCTCAACAGCGCCCGACACAAGCGGAAACTGATGATCTGGGCCTTCAAAATAAGGGTATTAAATTGCGTCACAGAAGCACAATTTCTGCAAAGGTCAGTCATGTACTACTAGTTTATTGTAGGTTCCAGCGATAGAAAAGTGTAGCTTTAAAGGCTAACAGATAAAGTCCTACATTAGAGAGAAGGGAGTTAATATATAACATGTATTCAGTGTAACTTGATGCAGATCAGTGTCAAAATCACATCTTAGGTGTGATGAACTAACCAAGCTTTCAGTGTGCCTGCATTGCATTTTATACTCATCTGGTACTATTTCATCAAACCTATAATGATTTTCCTAATGATCCGGCTCTGATAACATTATTAAAAATGTTATCCATAATGAGTAGATACATTTAAAACACTATCGCTGAGCAGGAGATTTATGTAACCTGGAGCCGTAACAAATGTACAGTGAAGTGGTCCAAGGCTGGTGAAATGCTGCAGTGAGTGAACAGATGATGGTTTGATTTCAGTGGGGAACCAGTGAACTACTGCTCTAGTTAGCTGACATGTCTGCGTTCACTGCACTTTATCTGCCGTGTGTTGTAAAGCTATGATGCAGTTTGGCACTTTTACTTCAGTAACTCATTTTCAGTACTGGTTTTCTTTTTTTTTAGTGCTTTTGTCTTCCCTCACCCAAAAGATTTAGGGCATGGTCACTACGATATTTATTTTGAAACCTTTCTGACCGGATGTGGTTTTGCCTCAGGCCGTTTGGCAACACACGAGTGTAGTCGGGATAACGGTAAAAGTAAAGGACCAAATTATGTTATAGAAAATGATGTAATTCATTAAGGCGGGGTTCGGTAAAAGGAGGCCCTCGCTTGCCCCGTGTTTATCTTCAGCGCTGTAAAACAGGAAGCACACACACAACATCTGTCTGCCCAAAGAGGCCGTCTGCTCGCTCGAGTTCTTCCTCTACAGCTCTGCGGAGGAATCGGAAACTTTAAGCGGTTAGCAGCTGCCCCTGCCCCCCTTTTCCCCTGCTAGACCCGCTGAACTTCGGTGCGGACTCTGGTGGAAACATCGGTTGACTCAACCGTAGCACAGGAAACACCCCTCACTGCTGAAACCCCCACATCTGCCTCACATGTGCAGCGTGAAGACGCCGTGTGTGTCCGAGCGCTGCTGTTTCTGTTGAAGCGGTTTGACATCAGCAGCCGGAGGCATTTCAGCAGAGTGACGCATTTTCTGTAGTTTGGCTTCAGTCCAGCTCGGTGGATTTAAAACTGTTATCAGGTTAAAGTGCTGACGTTCGGCTTTGAAGGCGTGTGAACGTGAGAGCGTCGTTTAAGATGTAGCTGACGAATAAAACGAGCTTTGCAGACACTGACGCTGTTGTGTCCACACTTTGCAGAAGTTATGTTCACATTTTCTCTCGTAAACATATTTGACTAATTGATGAGCCAGTGAAAGCGTGAAGAGTTGTCACAAATACAATGAAGCTACAAGCCACTATTCGTGCTGATTGTGTTTCCGTTGCCTAAAAGTAATTACTCGTGCTGACTCGTTTTAAGCACCGCTTGTCTTGACATAAAAAGAACAGTGTAAACACAAATAGTCATTTTTAATTAAGGCGGGACCCGCTGGATTCATTGACACCACTTTGATTTATTTTGGTCCAGTCAGCAAAATTCGTGTTCACATTTCTGTGTTGAAGATGCTGACAAACAGCATTTTGCAGTGTCAGCAAGCATTCAGTGTTTCAGCCTAGAAATATATTCATGGCAGAGTGGCAAAGCCTCTGACACAAGCTGAATTTAAACTCTCTGCTTAATCCCCAAACTAATGTGTGAGCAGCTCTGTAAAGCAGGACCATCATCTACTCAGCCTCAGTATATGGAAACTGTAAATGGAATATAATATGCAGTATGAGTTAAATAGCCACACAAGTTTCAGCAAAATTAATTCGATGTGAGATTAAAAGCAGCATAATAGCAGGTTGATCCTATTGATACTAAGCAGCACTAAGAATATAAGCTTACACACTATATACAGCACTGGACAGCTTCTTTTATTATACATTAAAGGGTTGCTTTAGAGGAGCAGTATGCTATGTGCATACTGATGAATATAAGATACGTGCATGTTGTAATCTGGCTGTTTTTACTATTCAAGCACCACAAATCCCACATAAAATAAACTACTTTGACAAAAAAGGGGAAAACCTAAGCAACCACGAGAACCTCGGACATGATCGGTATTACAAAGACTGATCTTACAACTGTCCATTGGTTTTCTAGACGTGTGTCGGAGAAATACGACGTCTCAAAACACGTTGATAAGATACAGGCTGTCTCAAGACATGTCCTAAGATATTCGAAGACATAATGATAACTGTGACCAAACAAAGTTTTCATTCATTGTTCTCAGGTTCATAATACAAGGAGCAGCTTGTTAAGTACCAGGCCTGTATTTTATTCCTGACAGTCTGTTTTTATCTGAACCTGTAAACCCTGAAGCTCAAGGGCCATGGGACAGTGACGGGTTTTCATGTGAGTGGTATCTCTGAAGACTCTGGCTGTGACCTAAGGATGACCTGACTATCTCAATAAGGTCTGTGTTGATTAGAAATGAGATTGGAGCCTGATGTCATCTGAACTGCTGTGTCATGTCAGTAATACCGCACAAATCTGTGAGCTCTGATATGGCCGAAAAGGAAAACACGTGTCCCATTTTAAAGCAGATGAGCAGCATTTAAGTAGGTAAAATATTAATAGAGGAAACACTCAGTTTTTAGTTTTACTTTTGTCAGTGTGAGCTGTGTTTTGTCAACTTAGCTAAAAAAATCACAATCTCATATATGTATTTGATCTCAGCCTTGGCACTGCAGCCTGTTATTGTCATCACTGAGGAAGATTATCCTGATGGAGGTCATTTCACGCTTCATTTAGTCCTCTTCCTCAGAGCTCATCTAATGTTCTTAAATCCTGAAAACTGTATTCAAAGCAGTGACAATATTTCCGTATGCAGTCAGATGTCTTCCGCAGCCTGTTTGATCTCCCTATGGTGGATTCAAGTCATGTTCAGGTTACCAGGCCTCTAAGGTCTATGCTGAGCCTGCACTGGGATCAAACTGATTTTAGCTTAGGGCTCAGGGGCTTTCTCTGCAGCAGGAAAGTCACTGGCTCACATTAGCTTTATTTATGGGGACACAGGAGCCTTTCAAAGCGGTGCACTGTGAGACAGGAATGCACGAAGCGGACATCGGGCCGCCTACTGGTGAACCGTGCTCACTGCACCCAGCGTTCATTCATAGGAACAAGTCCATTCACGGGGTTTTTCATTCATCCTGACCATTTGAATGATGCGTTCAGGACAGATGTTCATGTCATCACCACCACCACCACCACCATCATCATCATTATCATCATCACTGCCATCCTTGTCATGACCTTTGATTTCTTGATTTCTTTGGAACTGGTCTGGTCTGTCCTCAAAAATGACTTTACAAAAGCATCTGGCATCAATCTAACGTACACAGTGTTTCTCACTAGTGGCAAAGGTTGTTTGTTTCCTTGTTTGAGTGTATAAGTAGAAAAAGTCGTTCCTGCCCCTGAGTCTGCACCATCTCATATCATGGTGCAGACACGGCACACAGTCATCTTAAAGTTGTCAGTCATTTCTTTGCTCTCCTCATTCCAGCTTTTGATTAATTTTTACATCTTGTATAACTTTAGGCGCTTGCAAGAGAATAGTGTCTCCCACTTGCTTTTCAGCTAAACATTTATTAAATTACAAATAAATATCATATCATATCATATCATATCATATCATATCATATCATATCATGAGACACATCGCGCCTTGTTGAGAGGTGCCAGTCATTTTTTAGTCCAGTTTGGTAACTTAGCAATAATATAAAACTAGAGGTTAAAAATTCAAATTATACAGTGTCTTTAACAATCATAAATACTTATAGGGCATTCATTACCCGCGTTCTGTTGAATGTCAATACGGTATAAATATCTATAATAATGTTAGTTTTATTAATTTAAATCTATAAGATTCACCATATAAATTCTACAAAGATGAGCAGAAACCCTAAGCTGTCTTTTAATCGCCTGTCTTAAATATCCTTCGGGTCCTCATTGGGTCCTTCAGGCACTTCGGACAGCTGTTTGGTTCTCTCCTCTGATTGGCCACCTTCTTGACAAGCAAAATAGTGCCAGGCTGAGTTTGGTCCTAAGAGAAGAAAAGCTCCGCACACAATTTTCACTTGTACGTCGCAAACATGTCCGAGGAGCGATCTGAAAGGTCCGATGGCAGGATTGTGAAGATGGAGATTGACTACAGTTTAACTGTAGACCAAAGGCTTCCTGAGTGTGAAAAATTGGCTAAGGTAAGATGTATGAAGGAGGCCAGCGCCGGCTGAGTCATGGTGTATCAGGATCTGTGTTAGCATGCAAGCTAACACAGCGAACATGAACTTGCCCTATCGGACACCTCATATTACCAGTATTATTCAATAATTACTGATGAATGTAGACGTGTTTTTTTTTAATTCGGACATTTCTGTTCTCATTCCCACACGTTTGTGATAGTTATTAACATCGCTAGCATGCTAGCTAGTAATCCTAGCCGTCAACTCATCGGCAGCATCCTTAGCTAACATGCTAGTCACGGAAAGTGAAGCGTAATTCCAATAATGTAATTTAACCATGTAATTCGTTTGACTCACGAGTTTCTTTAATTATCTTCTGCAGGAGGGCAAACTGCAAGAGGCCACTGAGAGCTTGTTGTCGTTGGAGAAGCAAACCAGAACGGTAGGAGATTGTTGGTACAATCTGTTCAGTCTTTTCATTTGTCCGTGAAAGTTTTCCCGCACCTGGATAGTTAAGGCGAGTTGAGATAAGATTTGATATAGTTTCTGAGCTCAATTAATTGTACTCTGATTAAAAATGTCCAATTCAGAGCAACTATAACAACATAACGTGTACTTCAGGTGCAAAGTGTTTAATTCTGCATAATATTGATAAAATGAAGTCAGCAAATGAGTAATGTGTGACTCAGGTCAGTGGATTGCAAGTTACCTTGGCATAGTGCACTTCCTAATAAACTAATTATGTACGTTATTTAAGTCTGTATGTTTTTGCCTGTGTTTTTACTCCTCTGCCTTCCACCCTTTGCCCAGGCATCAGACATGGTTTCCACCTCCAGAATCCTTGTAGCTGTGGTTCAGCTGTGCTATGAAGCGAAGGACTGGGATGCCCTAAATGAAAACATCATGTTGCTCTCAAAAAGGAGGAGTCAGCTTAAACAGGTCAGATACTTTTTGGCTTTGATGACTTTCTTCTATCCCAGGTTTCCAAATAAAAGTTCAGTACTGCACTTAATATACCCTTTTTGTCATGTTATTATTTCTGAGACCCACATTTAATTTGTGTTGTCCTCGCTGTCTCAATCAGGCTGTTGCCAAAATGGTTCAAGAATGTTACAAGTATGTGGACGCAGTGACTGATCTAACCATCAAGCTGAGGCTCATTGACACACTTCGCACTGTTACTGCTGGCAAGGTCTGGAATGCATTAGTGTGTTGAAACAGATCTGTAAACTAAAGATATTTTAAGAGTAGATTACGGTGATGCTGACTTGCCAGTATGTTAAATGCATATTTTCCTCAGATCTATGTAGAGATTGAGCGTGCTAGACTGACCAAGACCTTGGCCAATATCAAAGAGCAGAGTGGAGAGGTCAAAGAGGCTGCTTCCATTCTCCAGGAACTGCAGGTAATAGACATATATGGGGGTAACTGCACAAGCTAGGCAAATGCAAAAGTTGCATGACATTGTAAGGTGCTTAAAGTATATTGTTTTTTTTTGACCCAGGTGGAAACGTATGGCTCCATGGAGAAAAAGGAGAAGGTGGAGTTTATCTTAGAACAGATGAGGCTTTGCATTGCTGTCAAAGATTACATTCGCACCCAGATCATCAGCAAGAAAATAAACACCAAATTCTTCCAAGAGGAGGGCACTGAGGTAAGAGGGGCTCTAGAATTGAACATTAATAATCTATTTTAATATTCCCTCATATTGACTGAATCATTTCAAAAGCAGTTTGGTTACTTTCCTGCGTGTTCACTTTTACAACAGGGTTTTGGTGAATTGTTTGGTGAATTTGAACTAGGTTAGTAGTTTACCTTTTTTACCTTTTGTTTCTTGACCAATTTAGGAGTTGAAGCTTAAATATTACAACCTGATGATTCAGGTCGACCAACATGAGGGATCCTACCTGTCTATCTGCAAACACTACAGGGCCATTTATGACACCCCATGCATCTTGGAGGACAGCAGCAAGTGGCAACAGGTAAATAGGCTTTCTCTCAAAGTCACAGTATATTATTTATATTTCATGAATGCACAAGAAGTTTAAAACCATTTTGACAGAAATACTTTCTTTTAAAACTGCTGCTGTATTTACATTTTTTTTAACTGATACTGGAGTTTTCATTTCTCTTTTAATGCTTGATCAACACAAAGTATATTGTTTTTAAAACAGCTGTTCTATTGGACTTTTTTCATCTTGCAGAGGCCATAATGCAGTGAATGATTTGTTTTTCAGGCTCTGAAGAGTGTGGTTCTGTATGTGATCCTTTCCCCTTATGATAACGAGCAGTCAGACCTTGTGCACAGAATCAGTGCAGACAAGAAGCTGGAAGAAATCCCTAAATACAAGTAATGCAGGTTTTGTGGTCCTTGACTATATCGCTTACAAAAAGTGAAAGCCAGCCTAATGGCCAATTTACTGTACAGTGTACCGTACAATTTTCAGTATATTCTTTTTTTTTTTTTATTCCCAGGGACCTGTTGAAGCAGTTCACCACTATGGAGCTGATGCGCTGGGCCTCCCTGGTGGAGGATTATGGGAAGGAGCTTAGAGAGGGCTCACCAGACAGCCTTGCCACAGATGTGTTCTCTTGTTCAGAGGAGGGGGAGAAAAGGTGGAAGGACCTGAAGAACAGAGTGGTGGAGCATGTAAGTCTCACAGTCTTGTCTCTTGGAGCTGAAAGAAACTGAGAATGGTTTAATGATATTTTGATGCTTGATTGAGACGTAGAGAGACGGAAGTCAAATTAATCAAACTAGTACATGTATGTGCATATAACAGACATATCATTCCTTTTAGCAATACAGACCGATGTGAAGATTTAAATCGGTTATTTTGTCAATACATATTGGTCCTTGATGTTACACTACCTATAAAATATATTCACCACTGCATCGGGGCTAATTTAATTACCAAAATATAATTACAACATTTTTAATAAATGGAAAAAATGTGATTTACATTTTGGCATTTTCAGAAGCTTTTATCCAAGCGACTTACAAGGAAGACATTTAAGGCAAAGTGCCATGAGAAGAAAAGTTTTAGTGAAAGCAAGCTGGAGGAAAAGGATTGTTTTGTGCACAGAAGTTCTGCCTTAAATCAATCTTTTAATATTGAGGTTGATGAGTTCCGTAACTTCCACCATCATGGGACCACGTGGGATCCCTTGCTGCATGGTGTAGGGAGCACCAACTCATTCCTTGGCAGAGCAAAGTGGGAAAGACGGGCTGTAGATCTGGATTAGGGTGTAGGAAGGTGGGAAGCTGCTCTTGAGTTGACCAGTCTGTAGGAAAGTGTTAGAGAATTTGAACCTGATGGGGGCAGTGACTGGAAACCAGTGCAGAGTGTTGAACAGTGTTATAAATGATTGAATGAAATTAAGACACGCTGCTGTATTTTTGGATCATCTGGAGAAATTTAATTACGTCTAAGACGAGAGATGAGTGCCAGTACAAGCTGGGTAGCATATTCGCAATGGTGAGATCTGAGTTTTTAGTTTGTTTGTTTGTTTTTCCTGATGTTGTAGAGGGTAAATCTGATGAGATTTGGTCAGCAAAACTTACTTGGTCATCAGTAATGACCTCCAGGTTCCCATCAGACTTGGAGATTATTGCTGAACATTGCAAGTTGATGTTGTATGGAAGGTGTGGCTGTAAAAAACAAAAGAAGCAATAATGGAGTTTGGACAGCTTTTTCACGTAAAACATGCTTGCATTTGCATTTTACATAGGTTATCTATGTGTAATATTAAAATTTGACAGTGTGACAAATCTGAAAATAAAATTACATCTAAATTATATTGGTAATGCACATTTTTTTTCTGCTGCAGATATGTATATGTATATTAATGAATTCCTCCTATTTCCTACAGAACATCAGAATAATGGCCAAATATTACACCAGAATCACAATGAAGAGAATGGCTGGACTTCTTGACCTTTCCATTGACGTAAGCATCAATTTTACTAATTAGCTTATGCCAACAGAAGCTCACGCTAATACAGACAAGGCATGTGCTCTTAGAATTTATGGTTTGTGAGTCTGTTTCTTCCAAAGAAGTTGAGTTGAGTAATTGGTGGTAACTGAAAGAATTGCATATACATTGTATATAACTATTCATAAATTGTCTGATTTGTTTTTACTTTTTCTTTATGCATAAAATCATTAGTTATAAATCTGTCTATATTAATACCATTAATTAATATTAGGAAGTTGGTGTTGATGTACTACATGGAACAGTCACTCTCATGTCTGCTCAAATATTTTTGTCAGGAATCTGAGGAGTTCCTGTCCAGCCTAGTTGTGAACAAGACCATCTACGCCAAGGTGGACAGGCTGGCTGGCATCATCAACTTTCAGAGGCCCAAAGATCCCAACGACCTGCTCAACGACTGGTCGCACAAACTCAACTCTCTCATGTCTCTGGTCAACAAGACCACACATCTGATTGCCAAGGAGGAGATGATCCACAACCTGCAGTGAAAGAAGAGTGCATCATTTTATGTTTTGGTCCATGTTTGTTGTTTTTCCTTCATTGGGAATGTTTTTGAATATACAGTATGTTTGCAGACTATGAGTGCAGTGTTATTCCAGAGTCATAACTGGAGAAAATCTGCAGTACTCAGAACACGTTCATTTTTCACTTTCCTGTAAAACTTTGCAATTAATACATTAGCATCCCCCTTTGAATCAGTCTCCTTGTGTCTATATCTCCAAATATGTTTCCCACGGCCATTTGTAGATGCTAAACATTACTTTAGCATTTATTGCTACACGAGAACGTGGCTGAAATCTCTTGGAAATGTTTACTTTGTGTAATGTAAACAATAAACTCCTCACATTTGGTAATGGTTGTGTTTAGGTCTTATTTAACCTGAATGGGAAGGATTGTACAGCAAGTGTTCAGACCAAACAATACTCAAACATGGCTGTACTTCAAAAATAATACTAGGCAGAAATGCATTAATGCAAATCTTGCTTCATGGGGGAAAAAACACACTTGTAGATGTTTTCTGTTCAATGCAAAATACTCCTAACTTAGTCTACCACGGTATTTTTGGACGTTGTCCAAAACAAGCAAATTCATAAGATTTTTAATAATGGGAAAATTTTGACTTTCAATTCTTGACTTGTTACACATGCCTCCTACGATTTTCAAAACATGGAAAATGATTTTTTTTCTTTTAAGTAAAAGACCTGTTTCACTTCTATTTTGGTGAAAGAGCAAAAGTCAGATAGGAGGAGGCTTGATTCCCTGTTTAGAACATTAAGGCCTAAGTAAGTGAATATTTTTTGCTAATCTTCATCTATTAAACTCAAGGAAGCTCCTGCTGCAAAAATTGTTCTTCAGCAAAGATGAACACAAGCAAACAATAACACAATGGTTTACTTCAGGTTCCAGTAACAAAGATAGGTATAGTCCAAAAGTTTAAGTCTGTAGCCAAGCTGTACTAGTTGTAGTACAATTTGTAGAGTATTTTGCAGTTTTGGTTTAATGATGTTTGAGCTTTTCAAGATCGTGGCCCCATGTCACTTCAATGCCTGTTAATTAGGTGTCACAGTGCCTGCAGTTACTATTTTTACTGCAGCTGGAGGAATTAGTGTGCATTCCATGGGACACTTTAACCACATCCTGGTGACTAATTAAAATAAAAATCTCAATAAATTTGTGAGGTAATTTAGATGTCTTCCTTTTAAGGCACAAGAGGTCTCTGAATAGGTTTTTAGGGTATTGAAAGTATTCAATTTGTCAATTATATCAGAATCAAAGTTATATATCACTCAAAACCATAAATGTGCTTCACTGAACTTTACAATTTGTAACACATTCAGTCCTTTAGCATTTGAAGTTGTAGAAAGTAGTTGTCAAAGTAAATTAGACAGAACTCCACCCCACCATTTTAAAACAGCAAATCAGGGAATATCCTTTGGAGTAATGGTGTTGAATGTGTTGTTAGAGATTAACAAGGCTTTATATTAAATGAAACTATTTTGACAGTATGTAAAAAATACTTGACAGATCCTTGAACTTAAAGCTGGAAAAGGAAGAAAATCTCCATCCTCCATCACTTTGGTCAAATGACCATGTTCTTTTCATATGTAAATATTTTTAGGACTTCAAACACAGCATATACAGTAGAATGGCTATATTACAACAGTGATGGTCAAAAAATATAACATGAAATTTTAGTGACACTGTTTGCTCTTCAGTTTCATTTTAGACTTTCTTTTGAGTCCCAGAGTGCACCTTTAAATAGAGCAATTATGATTCTTCAATAATCTTTTCTGTGCTTTGATCTTTTCAATCTTATTTAGCATTTTTTGTCATTTGACACACAGTACTACTACAAGTCAAAGTCAAAGTCAGTTTTTTTTGTCAATACAACCCTATGTGCAAGACATACAGTGTATCGAAATTACGTTTCTCTCTAATCCTTAAATTATATATGTACAACAATTTAAAATGAGGCGCAACATAAGTATGTACATATAAATATAATATAAAATGTAGAAAATAAAATATAAAAAGCACATTTCCATATGAAACAATAGACATAAAAAGTGTAAAGTGTCTTTTTGGGTGTGCAGTTTATGAGCTGGTGTAAAGTAGATCCGTGCAGGGGGATAAGGAGACTGGTGTGGCTGTGTGTGTGTGAGGTAATGGTCGGGGTGGTGGTGGTGGTCATCATGTAGAAAGATTTAGACTCGGGGAGAGATGGGGCAGAGCGGGCAGGGAATTCAGCCTCCTCACAGCCTGAGTGATGAAGCTGTCCCTCACCTGTGATCTTCTCAGCTGTTCTCACTATGCATTGAAGTGACTTCCTGCAGGTGGCATTGCAGGCTCCATACCACACAGAGGTGATGTGCACACCCAGGAACTTGGTGCTGCTCACCTGCTCCACAGCAGCACCGCTGATCATCAGGGGGTGTGCTTGGTGTGCACTATCCTGTAGTCCACCACGATCTCCTTTGTCTTCTCCACATTCAAGGAGAGGCTGTTGTCACTGCACCACGAGGCCAGAAGGTTCACCTCATACCTGTAATTGGTTTCGTCCCCATTAGAGATGACACCCACCACAGTCGTGTCGTCTGCAAACTTCACAAAGATGTTGCTGGCAAATGTTGGTGTGCAGTCATGGGTCAGCAGAGTGAAGACTCAGCACACATCCTTGGGGAGCGAACCCCAAGGTGTTTGTTATGATGGTTCTGGATGTGTTTTTGCTGACCCTGACTGACTGAGGTTTCTCAGTGAGGAAGTCCAGCAGCCAGTTGCACATCAATGTGTTCGGCCTCAGGTGGTCAAGTTTGGTAATGAGCTGCTGAGGAATGATGGGGTTGAATGCTAGGCTGAAGTCTATGAACAGCATTTGAACATATGTGTCTTTATTGTCCAGATGGGTGAGGGCTGAGTGGAGCGTGGTGGAAACTGCGTCATCGGTTGACCGGTTGGGCCGATAAGCAAACAGTTACGGGTCCAGAGGGGGGGGGGTAGTAGGGATTTGATGTGCTTCATGACTAACTGTTCGAAGCACTTCATGATGACAGGTGTGAGTGCCACTGGACGGTAGTCGTTGAAGCTGCTTGGGGTTGACTTCTTCGACACAGGTGTGATCGTTGGGGCTTTAAAGCAGGAGGGGACGATGGTCTAACCCAGTAGGATGTTAAAGAAGTCCGTGAACACCTCAGCAGGCTCCTCAGCACACAGCCAGGGATGTTGTCTGGGCCAGGGGCTTTACATGCTTTGATCTGGCTGAGAGAACTCCTCACACAGTCAGGGCCTGGTCAGTGGGGGAGGGTGTGGTTTTCTGTGCTGGGATGTTGTTAGCTGCTTCAAAGCGTCCAAAGAAGTCATTCAGCTGGTTCAGCAGAGAGTTGTTACTTGGTCTGTGGTGAGGGCTTGTAGTTTGTGATGGTCTGTATTCCACGCTACAGGCTCCTGGAGTCTCCACTTCTGCTGAAGTGTTGAGCGATCCTCCTGGAGTACTGTGTCCTTGCCTTTTTAATTCCATGGGACAGGTTAGCTCTGGCTTGCCTTAGGCTGTTTATGTTGCCTGTTCTAAAGGCAGTGTTCCCTGCCCTCAGTAGCCTATAGACTTCACCTGTCAACCATGGTTTCTGGCTGGCACGAACCATGGTTGGCACGAATACAAATAACAATGATTTATTCTTATTCTTTATATGGCACATTTCACAGCTATGATGGAATACATTTACAACAAAAGCTGTTAGAAACAGGGCACACATAAGAACACAAAAGATTATAGATACATAGAGCAGTGACTAAATAAAAAGTATTCAATAGAAGGAAAGTAATAAAAGAATTAGGACTGGACCAAGTATCAAGCTAAGTTAAATGCTTTAGTAGCAACCCCCTGCAACGTTTTCACAAATGCTCCATCCTGCAGCATTTTCACTTTAAGACCTAAATATTTTTTGTTATTCAGGGCATCAGGTCCTGGATTCTTTAGTTTTAAAAATGACTTCATTTGAATTTCACCTAGGATGCAGGAAATACAGGAGCAGACGAGGGATCAAAACATCCGGAATTGATTTGGATACTGGATACGAGAAGTAGATGGTAAGACCATGATAAAAATAAGGCATTTAGGGTGGGCTCTACAAGCATCTATGAATTCCACATCAGAAATCTTTAAAGGATAAAATCCAATCAAGCCTCTTGAGCAAGCAGGACACATGAGAGGATGGAATACTCTATGAATATGTGCCAAGGGGGGTCATCTGGGTAGCAGACATGAATATTAAAATCTGTGAGGATAAAAAAAAAGATTAGTAAACTCGCTTATAAATGGTCAGTAGAGCAGTACTGCCACAGACAAAAAACCATAACCCAGATCAGAGAGAAAGAACTATGTTTACATTATTTTTATTTTTACATAATTTGTTGTTGTTTGTTTGTTTGTTGTTATTTGAATATTTGGATAATTGTTGGTGCTAAAAAAGTAGTCTATTATTAACTTAGTTTTCTGTCTAGTTGTCCAAAGAGACGATGGCAGTCTGCCACCAATGGCATCTCACAAATGCCCCATAAGCTCAATAGAGATGTGTGAATGATAAGAAAAGCGTAGACAGGAAACAGTACTCATGTCATTCAACTTCAGTTCTTTAACGTGTTATGAAACCGAAACAAAGCACAGTTTGGCCTCAGAATACTGGCCATTATCTTCTTTATTTATTTCTTTATTTTGGTTCTCATGTCATCATTATCCCAGAGTAGCTAAATATGTTTTTAGATTGAAATGTCACTAGTGTTCTCCTGGTATGTATGGAACTCCATGTTTAAAATTAAATAGATAAATGGGAAATTATAAAAAATAACTAATAAATAACAGAAAATATAAAATATGAAAAATGATAGTGTGAAATTATTGAACACATGGTTAAAATACAGTTCAGTATTGTAAATTATTATTTCATGTTAATTTCATTTTAAGTGTGTAAAGTCTGGAATTTATTAAATGTACCTGTTATTATCCAAAAATAAGCACGTTATTAGTGTGAAATAACAGTTCACACTAATAAGTGCATTTTTAAATCAGATGAGTATAATTATAATCATTATAATGAAAAATATTTACATTTTTAATTTAAATTTTTTTATGTTG
>OMLM01009621.1:10798-28559 GCA_900302695.1 Helostoma temminkii | reverse complement strand
AAATATTGTACTTAATACTACATAGCAGATATATTTTATATTTTTTTACAAAAACAGTATAGAGCAAATCAGTGAATAGTTACACGCACACACAGTCATGTCTCACTATATTTGTGAGGACACGTATTGACATAAAGCATTACCTAACCCCTTAAACCTTTCCCCTACCTTAACCCTAACCATCACAACCTTATTCTAGCCCTAACACCTAGTCTCAAACCCCAGAAATGCTATTTGTAGATGCGAGAACTGACTGAAATGTCCTCACAGTTATGGTTCAAAACTAAATTTGTCCACACACACACAGACACACAGACACACACACACACACACACACACAGACACACCAGTCCCCTCAACCTTCAGATCAGCACATCCCACTATGCTTTGCGATGGTCTGACAAGTGGATCCAAGATGGCGTAGAAAGTAAAGCTAGGTAAGTGTTGACTTCCCATTTTCAGCTCTCCCAGTTGTCTTTTTCATCGCAAAGCCACAGACACGAATCCCCTTCATAAAACATTAGGATAGTGACGAATGCTTGGAGTTCATGCATGAACAACAGCACGATGTCATTGCAGTTATCTGCGTCTAAACACCGTGGCAAAATTACAGGCCCAGACCCGTTTTGTTTCGGCGAACCTAGCTAGCTAGCTTGCTAGCATTAACAAACCAGGCAGCTAACTATTCTTGTTGTGAGCTCGCCAGCCTGGTGCCAAGAAAGGCCGTGTTTAGGCTAGCAAGCTAAGTGTTAGCTACGCATAACCTGGTTAGTGTGGCAACACTGTTTACTTTGTGCAGATGCGAACGGCAAGTTAACAAACACTGGGGGGACATTTTCAGATCTTTGTAACGGTGCCGTCATCGCTCCGACTTGCACCAGTCATGATAAGTTTACCAGGCAAACAGCGGCTATAACTACATGCAGATAGGCGAAATAAGTCATTGGCAATGCCTGTGCTTATCCTTACACGGTATCCTGATACACTGATGGAGATAAGAGTTTTAATAGCGTGTTTTTTTCCCACACAGCGATAATAGCAATATTACCAAATTAACTTTACGTTATAAATATCACTAATATCTGCACGTATGATTTCAACTTTCTTTTCTGTACTGCAGACGAAGCTGTAGTCACTGTAGTAAGACCTCACGACTGGACAAGCCAGGTGTCCACCCACTGTGTCCCGCCAAACTATTTGTTGCTGCCCCTATAAAGTGGCTGGCTCACAAGCACTAACATTAGGTAACAGTTATCCCTACAGTTGCAAATGGGTGTGTGAAACACTGTATAGGTTTATGAAGTTTCCCGTTATAATTAAATTAATTACTGTCTTAAGATTAGTCCTTTGTTTTATTTAATATTTGACCCTATTTTTCCATTTCCCAACAACAAATCTTGTCTGCTGGGCTCAGCAACTTTTAGCCCTCATTTTTCAGGCTACACACACTGTACAGCATTTGCAAGCTACATTATGATGATTGCATGTTAATCCTTAATGTTGTAACGTGCCAACATCAGAGTGTGTAACTTGTCATCATGGTAATAGAAGACTGCTAAATATCAAGGCATATGCTTTTCATATGCTTTTCACACTGGTCAAGTAAAGTCTGAATGCATTGTGCTGCAGTCATCTGAACCTCGTGGGAACAGGGGCTTCATATTTAAGTTACTCCAGCAAAGCCATTTATAATGGTATGGGATGTGCTGCATGACAGTTTGTCAGGTCTGGCTGATTGCCATAAGTGAATGTATAGAGCATGCATTGTCATACAGGCTAAGGTGTAAGATGCAGTATATATTTGAATTTTTAGAGGAAGTAAACACAGCAGCAGTTCACTTTTTATCTTGTGACAAAGATGAGATTATGGACAACAGTAGAGCTGTAATATTTTGTCGTTTCTGTTCATTCCCACTGCTAAAACATACCACAGATGCCGTATTTTAACACTAACCTCAGATTCAGTCTGTGTCATATGTGCACTCAACATGCACTGTACATTAGCTGAAAAATGTGCGTGTTATTGTCCTAAGAGACAAAAACAGGCAGGCTCTGAGACAGTGCCATTTGGGCTAGAGCAGCTGTTACAAACATAGTTGCCTGTTCCTGGGTACATAAGAAATAACTATCTGAAACAAAATTACATCTTTAACATGCTCTTCATTACAACACGGGAGATTCATTTATTTTCATACCTGCACATTTACATAAAATTAATGTTCTTTCAGGAAAAGCCAGTTTTGTACCAGGATGTGACAATATCTGTTGTTTGCTGGTTTTATGTTAGTGTAGCTTTAACATACCATGGTTTTCTGCTTATTCACTTTTATTCACTAGCTGTCACAAATACACACGAAATAACTTTGCCACAATTTCACAGTTCTTTTAGAGCGGTGGTAGTCAAAAGCTGTATTGCAGGCCGTGGTGGGTGCTGGGATGGAAAATCAACATGAGATCATTTTTGTGGAATTTTATTTGGCAACCAGCTGTTTGTTTTGTCATCTTTACACATAATAACCATGATGGAGCCTTTGGGGAAGAGTTTTTGTTGTAAAAGTTGTTTCTCTGTTACTATGAGATAAAGTACAATGCCAGTGGTGAAACCAGTGACTTGGATATAGGGCCAAAAGTTACTAGGCTATTGGCCAAGGTTGAACATTTGTAGCACTGGTGTTCTCCAGCAGGTCATGATGCACCCTCCTTATCCTGATCTGTGCTTGTTGGCACGTTGCTTCATACTATCTCGGACAGAGCTTTACATTCTTATGATATAGCTGTGATCGATTTTTATTGTCTGGCAAAACATTAATGAATTGGCACTGGTAGTTGGACATTATATAGTAATCTAGGTCTTGTGTCAGATGGAGGTTACTCATCTTCAAGCTCAGTATTTAGGCAATAAAGAAAAGCAATCAATTTCACGTCAGTGATCTTGGGGAAAAAACAGATTTTTAGTTATATGATCAGCTTTTGTATTATAGCATCTGACAAGAGTTTAACATTGAATTGAAGAATTAGTATTTCAAAGAAAATTTATATACATGTTGCAATTTAATATTGATGAAAAGCCTCAGAGGTATTTTAAATAGGCTTTGTCAACTTTTAGTTGCACAGCTGCCCTAAATGAAAAACTTTACTTATTGCATTAAAAACAGAATCAAAGTTTCTATGAATTCATTAAATGTAGACCCTAGTACTTGTTATACCTTTTAAATGTGGAAAAGTAACGGAATGTTCTATTTTTCCACCACCAGCTACGACCAAGTGCAGCCTCCTCCTCCACACAAACCCATGCTGGTTCTGCAACCACTGATTGTCAAAATATGTTGTAAGATGAGATTGATATGCGAGTAATGTCTTCAACAAAGGCTTTAAGAGTAATTTATTACTCTCTATACACTACCAGTCAAAAGTTTGGAACCATTTTTTGTTATTTTTATAATTTTTTTTTGTACAATTGTACATTGATAATGAAGACATCTAAACTGTGAAAGAACACACATGTAATCATGTAGTAAGCAAAAACAAAAAATCTTAAACAACCCAGAATTTGTTTCATGTTTTAGATTGTGCAAAGTAGCTACATTTAGCTTTGATGACGACTTGGCACATCCATGACTTTCTCTCATCAGACTCGAGGTACACATTTAGAATGGTTTATTATGACTTATTATTGTTGTTGTTGTTATGTGACATTTCTTGCCTCCTTAATGTGCTTCAGACATCAGTTGTCTTGTGCAGTGGAAGTGTGAGTACAGAGTCAATAGCCCTATTAGTGCTACTACAGCTACTGTACAAATCCATATTATGGCAGTAAACACTTTAGTAGAGAGATAAAGTACTTTACAAAATGATGGTTAGTCAGTCAGAAAAATCTAAAGTACCCAATCCCCCAAGTGTAGTCACCAAGACGATGAAACACTATGATAAAATTGGCTCTCATGAGGACTGTCCCATGTAAGGAAGACCAAGAGCTACCTCTGCTGCAGAGGATAAGTTTATAAGAACTACCAGCTTCAGAAACCGATTACTAACAGAACCTCAGGTTAGATCCCAGTTGAATGCCTCTCAGGATCCAAGTGACTTGCGAATTTTAACATCCCCTGTTCAGAGGAAACTATATGAGTCAGGCTTTCATGTTTGAATTGCAGCAAAGAAACCATTACTTTGAAAGAACAACAAGCAGAAGAGACTTTCTTGGGCCAATAAACACAAGGAATGGACATTAGATCAGTAGAAAACTGTTCATTGGTCTGATGAGTCCAAATTTGAGATTTTTCACTCAAACTGTCATGTCTTTGTTGGATGTAGAGAGGATGAATGGATGGTTCCTTAATATGTGGTTCCCACTTTGAAGCATGGAGAAGGAGGTGGGATGGTGTAAGGGTGCTTTGCTGGTGACACTGTTAGTGACTTGTGAAAAATTAGGGTAAACTTACCAGCGTGGCTACCACAGCATTTTGCAACAACATGCCATCCCATCTGGTTTGTAGTTAGTGGTAACATCATTTATTTTCCAAGAGGACAATGACCCCAAACACACCCGGAATTTAAGTATGAGCAATTTGTTGAAGAAGGTGAGAAATGGAGTACTACATCACATCACCCTGCTTTCACAATCACCTGATCTAAATGTAATTGAGATGGTTTGAGCTGAGTTGGACCGGAGAGTGAAGGAAAAGAAGCCAACCAGTACTCAACACCTCTGGGAACTGCTTTAAGATTGTTGGAGAACCATACCATTTCATGAGGCTGACTGAGAGAAGGACAAGAGTGTGCAAAGCTGTCGTCAAAACAAAAGGTGGTACTTTGAAGAATCAAAAAAACATTCTGGCTTTTTTAACATATTTTGTTGACTACATAGTTTCATATTTGTTTGTCTTCAGTATTAATGTAGAATCTTGAAAATAATAAAAATAAAGAAAAAACACTGAAGGAGAAAGTGTGTCCACACTTCTATAAATATGTCTTCTGCATACTATCCAGCATGTCATACTATACTAATAAAGCCCTTATATTCTGCATTATCAATCGTGATAATGGCCTTAGTCTCAGCAGTCATATGACACCAGAGAGTTGACTTGACTGGAGCTTGAGATGATTAAGTATGTCTCACATAATGCTTTGGGCTTCTCATATGATTGGTGTTTTCCCAGCAATTTGCAAATGTATTTTTAAATGGACATTTAGTGAGCAGAGGCACAGAACATATAGTTAGAAGGAGCTTCTCCTATGGCACAGATCAATCACATGAGCACATGACTCTTGGTGAGCACATATTCACATCGCGGGCCTGAAGAAGTCTGTAGATTGCTTTTTTCATCTCAGCAAAATACTAATACTAAAGACATATAATTTACAATGACTGAACCAAATGTTGATATTCCTAGTTTTGTGTTAGTTTTAATACTTTCAAATATGACATGAACAAAATATAATGTGGCTGCTTTCAAACATACACTGGAAAATATCTAGGCATTACCTGGGTGAGATCCATGTGAGAACACCATTGTTAGAGTCAGGTTTCATTATTAATCTCCAGTAAATGGTTTCAAGGAAGCTAGAAGACATTCAGAAATGTAACATCTTGGAATGATGTTTATAAATAACTGACTGGTTGGATTTTGGCTTTGGGTTACATTTTTGTATGACTTTGAAACTTCACCAATCATAAGTGATGCAGTTATACTCCGTACAACATGTAAAATGTTTAATATTTCTAGCTCTTCCATGGACAAAAAGCTGTCTTGCTGCAGCGATCATATCCTGTATCTTTAATTTACCTTCTTAAATTTGTGTTATTTTCTGTAGTGGATGAATGACATTGGCTGTCAGCTTGAATAACTTTGATTTCAATGAACATTTCTAAGTCCTAGAGACTTAGAAGAGTGTCCTTCTTGAACTGTAGAGTTTGGAAAACCTTCTTTAATTATCAGTATAAAAATCTACATTTTAGTTTTTAACCAATGGCTAAATTAAGAAATGTGAAGTAGTTGTTGAACTGAAAGTATGATTTTGTTTCAACAGTAAGCAGCTCTTTATCAGAATTCATATTTTAATTGTAACTGCTGTTTTTTTTCCTCTGGCTGTTTGTTCGATTGTTAGGAAGAGGCATAAGGCAGAATTATTATTATTATTATTCGCTGTACACTATGTTCTTAACCATTTAATCAATTAGATCTTGTCCCTAAGCTGCTTAAATGAATGACAAACTGCACATTTTAGTTTGACATGTTATGGTTATTGCTGTGTTTCTGTATTTTTTTAAGCCATTCAGTCAGTGACAGACATCATTATAAACGGACAACATGTATGCCGTATAGCTTCTTTCCTTCACATTTGCTGTAGCCAGATTTTGTTATGTTAATCAGAGTGACTGTGGCGGAAAGACAAAAGTAAGACATTTTTTTTTTCCAGTTGCTCGTCCTGCTTTAGGGAAGTTGCTCATTCTATAGCTGCTTTCACACATGAACTGGAAGTCTGAACTTCTCTAGACTTTTCCCGGGTGAGCTGCATGTGAGAATCTAAATGTCCAAACCAGTCGGCCCAGACATTAAATGGACTTTATCCTATGAGCCCCCAGGTAAAAAGTCTGTGTAATGTCTGTGTGAGTCCATGTACGAATACACCAGGTAATTGTCCAGAGTATTTACAGCGAGCAAGTGGGCGTTCCCTTTCAGTTGTTCTGCTCAGCACAGCAACAGAAAGCATAAGAAATATTTACCATGCTTTCTGCTGCTTTCAGATTATACCTGATTCTCCATACTCTGTCCAGAAGGAATATGTGAAAATGGTTTGTCTTACCTTTTCTTTTTCCTTATCCGTTTCCAGACGTTTTGTCCCTGAGTCATGGCAGACAGGAGAGCGGAGAAGTCATGTGAAGAAGCCAGCAGATCGTTAGCCAGGCGGGAGTACGAGGCGGCAGTCAGCCACAGCACGGACGCTCTTGTGGTCCTTGCACCCCAAGCCCCATCTTCTGGTGCCCCTGTTCCGCTGAGCCCTACATCCCTTGTTGCCGCCGGGACCCTCCGCAGCCGTGCCCTGCTCTACCGAATTGCTGCCTTCCTGCAGCTGGTGAGTACAGTGATGGCAGGAAGAATGACTTAACAGTGCATCCCAGAAAAACAGTGAACTTAAGTGCCAACTCGTTCAGATTTTTATTTTTATAAAAGACACTATGCAAAGAAAAGTTACATGAGGCTGGGCATAATGTGACTCTTTTTGAATTTACTGTATCATACCCATTTGCTCAAAAGTCTTCGTTACAGTTTTTTTGGCATAAGTGACCTTTTAAATCTTCAGGTGAACACTTTTACACCAAGGATAAAAAATTGTTCAAATTAACCCAGAGATTGGTGCATTTGGTGATTCTCCAGGTGAACATTGTTCTTGCAAAAGCAGTGCTATTCAGTGTGCAGTTGAACACACACAAACAAACAACCTCTTGCTTTGTAGCTGCCAATATTTTTTTTTCTTCATTTTACCAGACTGTTACAGTTAGGTCTGTGTTCAGAGTACATTTAGAGTACAAGTGGTGGAAACCTTTATTTGCAAAATGATATAATTTGGGGCAAAAGCTTTTTATTGTAGCTATCATCAAATAGAGTACATTTTTCTCCTGTCCCTAAATTAGTATATTAAAAAATAATGTAGGCAGACCACAGTGCTCTAAAACCACTGTTGTACTTTTAATCACTGCATACATTAGTATGAGGAGCAGGTAATAAAGAAGAACAATAAATCTTTTTTTTTTCCCTCCACTGAACAGTCAGGTCATCGTCACAGAGCACTACAATTACAGCAGTTTCTTAAGCCCAAGATTATGGAAACTACTTAAGTCCTATAATGATAGTGTGAGTGAATTTGCTGTGAGGCATAGATAGACATTCTTTAAGTGTTATATGTAGTTCTGACCCCTGAGCACAACATAAGCACTTTGTTATGGCTCCCACTTTTCTTTGTCTCTAAACAGAAAAACTATGATGAAGCTGATGAAGACTGCAAACATGGTGAGTAGCAGTTTAAACTGGAATCATCATCTGATACTCTATATGTGTGTTTTTACCTAAGGCTAATAACAATATAACAAATTTTAAACTTGTGCTCTTTTACTTTGCACAGTCCATTTTGTTTACTGTGCTTATTTTTGTAATTGACTCAAGTCAGAGCTGACAAGAGAAAAGAAATGTTAGGAGCTTTAATTTTCCTCAGTTTAGTCAAACATAATGCCCTAGTGTAGGAAAAGTATTAGTCACTTACACGATTACTGCGGTAGGCCTAATGTAGCCGGCCATAGTTGTGGTGTTCTTAGCAGAGTGGGTTATGCTTCTGTATACTGATCTCAAACTTGAATAAAAATAATACATGGGAACAAAACATTTGAACATTTTAAACTACTTTCCCCCTCAGTTTCTGCGTGAAACTACTTATCTATTGGAATAAATAAAAACTGAAAGATGTATCCTCCTACCTGTTCGTTCTTTGTCCTGTCCTAGTTCTGGCAGAAGAGATTGCCAGGGGAGATGGTTCGCTACAAGCCAGCTTGCGCTCCATGCTGTTGGATGGCAGCCTGCAGGAGGTGGCCAGCATCCTCTCTAAAGCCTTGTATGGAGAGCCAATGGTATGATTAATGAACAGTGTATACAATACATGCATACACACAGTCAACCTGCATGTTAATGATTATTAGGATGTGAAGGCTAGAATGTTATGGTTGTTGTCAGTTTCCTTTCAGAAAAGAGCTGCAAATCTCACTGGACTGTTTCAGAGCACAGAAGGAGTTTAAGTATTAAGTGTTGATGAACATGACTGTGGCATTTGCTGTTCTCTGACATTCAGAAACAATATCATTTGTCAACACACACAACAACCATCAACCACAAGGCATGATCTGGTGGCTTACTAGGTCGGACCTAGTAACATTTACATTTACTTTAAACATGGCACTAGTCTAAAATGCATGCATCATATGCATATATCAACAGATAGGCATCAGACTCTAAAACCTTAACTAAAACTTTATCAAACATGGGTGCTGTGGGACTATTTCAAATTAAATGATTAAACATACAGCCTGGGAGTTTGGATACGTAGACAGATGATTAATGTTGGTACATCAGTTTTCTCTGGGTCACTTTGCTTCCACAAACACCTGGAGCTGAGCGAGTGTGTCCTCAGACAGCTCGGTCTGAAACTCCTGCTTATTGACATCCTACAGCCTGCATGACTTTTAAAGTGAGTGAGCTTTGTTTTTCAGGTTTTCAAAGTGGGTCCATTCAGGACTTTGGTCTGTGTCAACTCATTTGTTTTGCCTCCTTTAAAAGCCACAAAGCCTCCAAGAAGACAGTAAAGGCTAAAGTTATGCCCGAGATGTAGTTTGGTTAAAACTCGTAGTTCAAGTGCAAATATAGATTTCCAAAGCTTCACAGAGAAAACAAATTGGTTCATTTTAAGAGAGTATTTCCTATATCGCTGTGCTGCTATTTAATAAAATAAATGTATTTGTTATCAGATTACTTGATTAATTGCTTGAATACTCGATAGAATACTGCATTTCTATATTAATCCATAGCTGCAGCTCTAGTCACAATGCCTGATGTCTCTCTGCATGACAGAAAGCTTTAACAGCTTGATGAAGGCAACAGTGTTACAAATTCCATGTATGACAATGGCTAATCAAACATTTGACTTAATGTTAGTGTAGGACATCTTCTGGGCTAAAACAAAACCTCTTTGCAGAACAGTGTTTCTTTCTGGATGTAACACACAGTCACAGGGATCATTTTTTATATGCTTCATTTTTTTCCCCCACTGTGACCTCTCCTCCCCTTTGGTTGTCCTAACCGCTGCCTTCATACATCAACACGCGTTTTGCTGCCAAAATGCTTCCTCCAGTTCCAGTGTTCTCCTTTGCAACCACTTCC
The DNA here is from genome assembly GCA_900302695.1 of Helostoma temminkii. Classification (NCBI taxonomy): domain Eukaryota; kingdom Metazoa; phylum Chordata; class Actinopteri; order Anabantiformes; family Helostomatidae; genus Helostoma; species Helostoma temminkii. The sequence goes on along the minus strand of OMLM01009621.1, from coordinate 18,636 downwards.
TGCCCACTGCAACACACTCAAACACGTATTCAGAAGCTGAGTTTGGCCGCAAGGTCATACAGAATTTTATGAAAGTGGGGACAATTCTGTGCACTAGGCAGATCTCTGCATGTTTCTTTCTGTCTTTTTAAGAGATAAACATACATTGTTTAGATTCTGGGTGATTATATTTCCACTTCTGACATCCCCTCTCATTTTTTTACTATTTGTTGTTTGATTTAATTGTATTATTTTAAGCCACCCCTTTTCTTTGTGTTAACTCCTCCTTAGCCCACTTTCCCTTTATTTTAGAATCAACCCAGGATTTGTAAAACTATACTTCCATGATCTCAAATTTATGTAGTTTTGAATTTTTCTCTCCAAGCTGTCGAGCAAATCCATGTACTTTTCTCGTACAGACAAGTACCAGAGAAACTGAATGGAAACAATATTTTTAATTTGCCATTTCATCTTTGTCCTGTCTGGTGTTGGAACTCCATACACAATGTGTTGTTAGTTTAAACAGAGCTGTTGGGTTGTGTTCACCTGCCAGTTTTTTTATTAGTTTTATTTCATGAATGTGCTTCATAGCAACCAGACAACACAAATCGCGCACCTATATAAGAATTTAAAAACCAAACTAGAGAAGCTCTGCAGGGTTCTGTGCTGTATGAAGTTTTTTCATAATTAACAATGAACCCCATTACAGACTATTTGTTGATTAAAGGTATCCAGAAGTGTACAAATCTGAAACACAGCATCAGGTGGCTGGTACCAAAACATTTATATTTACCTGTGTACACAGTTTGAATGATTTACAAGAATGTCATAATCTTCTCAAAAATATATGCTCTTCAGAAAAGAGGATAAATTAAATTAATATTCAATTTAATATTCTTTATTTTTATAGCAGTGGACAACTATATCAGATTAAATCAAAATGTGTCTGCAATAGAAACAGCCGTAGTCTTGTCTCTAGAGAGTAGAAATTACATAAATATGATTACACAAAGAAAAATCTGCCGGGCTGTTCCACAGTGGCAAGTTTGACCTTTTTCATGAACATGAGCTAAAAGCCCTAATTATAGTATGTTGTTGTGAATGAAGATTTTTCTCCTGCTTTCACAGAATGGCATTGTCACAAAGGACCTGACCAGATTAAAAATGCTCCTCTCACAAATAGAGGTAAACATGTCCTCTTTTATTTGTGCCTTTTGGTGCTTTTTGGTTTTACAGACGATGTTGTAACGTTAGCAGGCAAGCATCATAAAGATGACTAATGGCCTGATTCCACCACTAACTTAATTATTGTGTGCTCTCCTGCCTAGCCTATAGCTGTTGTGGATATATTGCTCTTTTGGAATGTAGTAGGTTCAGTGGACTGCTTGTATGTGGCAAAGTTAGTAGTTTACAATTTAGTAATAATCTTTCTGCACTCTTTCTCCACCCACACCATCTCTGTCTGTCAGGCTATAAATACAGAAATGGCACCAGAATACACAGATGACCAGGGGGAAGGTGAGCAAATCTGTAGCATGAGTTGATTTCAGAACGTTTTTCATAATTAAAAGAATGACAAATACTAGTGATTGTTTAGGTACCAAGCACATTAGGTACCGTAGGTATTTATGTGTAGGAAATCTTTACTTGGTTTTCAACTGGCAACTTGAAAACATTTTTAACATGTTACCTGCTCGTAGAAGCCTATGACATGATGTTTTAGAGCTGTGTTGGCTCAGAGATATGTTGATTATTTGGCTGTGTGTTATTGACAGAGGTCCAAGATGGCTGGCAGTTCCGGCCTCCTCCCCGAGGAGTCACCAGCAGTGAGGAGTACACCCTCTGTAAAAGGTAATTTGGAGACGTGTGGGTAATAAAGGAAGTAATCGTGGTGTTCAGTCACAGTGACAGTTATAAAATTTTGATTCACAGTATATTATGGCCATAAATTTCATACATACTTAACAGATCCCTTTATAAATCCTAGTCTGCAAATGTTGACCCTGTGGTTCAGTATCATGATCTCTTCAGAGTTTGAATTTGTGTCTTTCATAGCCTGCATACCGCACTACAGCAGCACCAGCACATTGTACTACAGGGTTAGAGAGCTGACTTGCTCAGATTCTGTATCAAATCTTATCCTGGGGTTTGCTTGAACATTGTGTATTTGCCTGTTGGATAACTACTGCCTACATATTTAGACATTTTGTAACTAACAGTGTCAAATGATATTGTGAAGGTTTTCTGTGTTTTTGTGTCTGTAATGAACACAAATTATGAATTATTAATTATGTACACTTGCTACCCCAAAACAAGTGTTTCTACCAAAATCATTAATCTGATGTTTATTTTGTAAAAGAAAAAATATATTATTATAAATTATATAGAAATTATAATATATGTACATCTGTGGATTTTTTTTTTTTGCCTCACGAACAGTCAAAATATCCAAAGGTACTACATTTGACATTGTATGAAACAGAAGTTTAGCAACTTCTCACATTGTGGAAGCTGAAATTGGCAAATGTTTAGCTAAGGGAATTAATTACTTTTAAAAACCTGAATAATTGATTTGACGTGTTTTAGCACTGATTCAGCATCCTGTTTGCTGTCACTGTAGGTACTTGGAGCAGGGTCTGTGTCGGTACGGGGCCCAGTGTACGTCAGCCCACTCGCAGGAGGAGCTAATGGAGTGGCAGAAACGCTATGCGTCGCGCCTCATTCGTCTCAAACAGCAGCAAGAGAGCAAACACTTCACTGAAAACTACATGGAGACCCTGATAGAGAAATGGATGAACTCCCTGTCCCCAGAGAAAGTGGTGAGCAGCTTTGTGGGGCATGCAAGTTCAAAGTGTACCAGTGGATAGAATATGAGAAAATGTACTGTGCCAATATTACTTCCTAGTATCACTACCCAAAGTCAAATGTAGAAAAGGTACTGTGTAGTGCTTTTATTAAAAGTCTCGTCAAACTTTCATATTCTCCTACCCTGGAAAAGGAGAGACCCACTATCAACACCCAGAGGGTATCTTTTGTATACACAAATTAGTTTTGTGATGCCCTTCCTTGTCTGCTAATCCGAAAAATACATGCACGTTATTTAGTTATTTTATAGCTAATTTTCTCTTCACAACTTAATAAATAATAAATAGCTTAACACTCCACTGAATGTGGCTGACACACACTCTGGCTCCAATGCAGTTGCCAGAGTTGATTGCTCTCACTCTAGTCAATGACAATGTTTCCACCAGTTGCACTGTAGTGCGAATCAGAAGCAGCTCTGCTAAAGCTGCATCTGAAATGCTTCTAAAACCTAAGCCCACCTATGCTTTAATTAAGTAAATCTTTTCATGAAAGAAAAAGTGATTTTAAAATTGAAACTTTTTGGGATGGCAACACAGTTGCAAATCTTTAATTCATTTAATTTGGAGAAATGTAACTGTAGACTTTGTCTGTAGGCTACAGCTCAATGAAGTGGGAACTATCTATAAACATCTTCTTGCTGCAAAAAAAGCTTCTCTTAGACCTTTATCAGTTTTTCATAGACTAAATAGTTGTACAATTTTGTTTTCTAGCTAAGCGACTGTTTAGAGGGAGTGAATGTTGAAACCAGCTCCAGCCTCTCTGTTACCGTCACCACCAAAAAATCCTCCCACTCCTGGACCTTTTCATTGGTGTGCAAGGTAGGATGAAATGTATTCATATATATTCACATGGGCAGTATGACACAGAAAAAAGAAATGAGAGAATTGGAATGATGTTTTCATTACGTCAATGGTTTTATCTGTATCTTTTTATAGCCTGCTAGAAAGCTGAATCGCGTGGCCCTGCTCTATGATGCCCACCGACCACACTTCTTCATCACAGGTGTATCAGGCGGGGACCGTCTCCAAGCTGTACCCAAAGGCTGCCAAGAGTGGACTCCAGGAGAAGATACTGCATGTATGTCATGTATCAATATTTAATGTCCAGGAATGGATTTTTACTATCTACTACTTTAGGATCATCAGACACAAGTGCAACTTTTCTAAATGTAGGCAGCACTAGCATGTGTACATTTGAGATTATATGACCTGAGTAGGTTGTGTGATACTGTTTTGAGATCTTGATTGTTGTTTAGAGTAACCACAGATTGTAGACAAAGGTATAAAATGTCTTGGATGACATTTTTATACCTTTAACATTTTACTTAGTAACATTTTAATATATACTGTATATAGAGATCCCAAGTGTTGTGTATTAATGAATGAATCCTACTTTTTATATATTTATTTTCATTTTGTTACATTTGGAAACAAGTATAATTTGCCATCTGATTTTCTTTGATTTACTGTTGAAGTTGCAAATCTCTTATTTAAGTTTAAATACGCTTTCTATAAACTTTGCCGTTCTGACAGTGGCAGCAGACAATGGCCTGGACCACTGTATCTACAAGGTAGCAGTGGGCTTCAGCACAGAGATCTTTGGTACCTTCCGACAGACTGTAGTGTTTGATTTTGGCTCAGAACCTGTACTGATGCAGCGGATCATGGTGGATGCTGCCTCGATTGAAGGTATTCTAAAGCAAAGTGGTCATCAGGAAGTTTTTGAAAATTATTCTAAGTATGGTAGAAAGGTTACAGATAAGTGCCATGGGTGTTATAATTCTAAAATGTGTATTCATGCCACCATTACACTGAATGTCAAGCTGTTTTACATTGATGTCAATGTATATATTGCTTTATTATATTATCATCTATGTGTAGGTCAAAATAGGTCATGTAGGCAGTACAGCAGTTAATGCTTATATCCATAATTTTGATCTTTTCTCTAGACCTAGAACACCTGATGGCAGCCAGGCAGCAGCTTTTGATCACTGCAAAACGCTGGGACTCTTCCTGTAAGACCATTGTAGAATTCAGTCCTAATGAGATGGCAGATCTCGAACGCAGCCTTCTTTCGCGCTATCAAATCCCTTTGTCTGCCGATCAGCTCTTCACCCAGTCAGTCCTCGACAAGACTCTGACCAAAGACAACTACCAGGCCCGGCTGCATGACCTGCTCTACATAGAGGAGATTGCACAGTATAAGGAAGTTAGCAAGTAAGTACACAAGTTTGTTTGTTGTTGTTTGTTTGTGTTTCTTCTTCCTTACATCTTATTTCCTTAAATATTACATAGAGTTTAATGTATAACTTACCATGCAAGGCTAAAAAAGTTAATAATACTTACCAGTCTCCTCTTTGGTCATATTAAATGTTGTCAAACAAGTCCATGAATTAATCACTTCAATTCTGGCACATGACATGACAGCAGCTTAACAATTAGTTATTGTGTTGATACAGTTTACTGTATTTTTTTTAAATTTGTAATCTAACCACTGAGAATGAACTTAGCCATTGTGAAAATACATAAATATAAATAAAATACATTTATAATTTGTCTAAGGTTACTTTTGTGTTATGAGACGCCAACCCGCCACAAGGTGTCAGGCTCAACCTTCATTGTGAATTTGCTGCGTGTTTGTGTCTGTCTGTCTCACACGGTTTGACTCAGTGCCAGTAAGGTGATTCCTGGGAAGGAAATGGTGTTTGCTTCCTCTAGAATGGACAATGATTTGTGTCTTTAGAGAGAAATCCTTACCTGCTGCTCCACTGGTTTAGCTAAGTGTCTTGCTGACTAGCAAGTGAAATAATTGTAACTGCTTAATCCCACATACAGTGAAATAAGCCCTGCTGAACCTCCCTGAGCACTTTAAATTTATTCGCTTTCATCTTTGCTCTTAATTTGATCTCATCTTGAACTTTGACTTGATAAAAAATTTAATAATAGATCCCTTTCTATTATCTGCAGTCAAATGTTCTTTTAATCTTCTGCCTTTCCAATGTGCATATTATTAATCTCTCTGCTGCTAAACCATCCATGATCGTCCAGGCTCTAATACATTTAATGGGTAACTCAGTTCTATGGCTCTGAAAATGGCAAATGTCATCATAGGCTTATTTAAAAGTACCTTTTAATTTAAAAAAATAGTTATATTACAGTAATGCTTTCAATAATATAAAACTAGATTTAGTTCTTGTTCGATGAAAGTAACATGTTCCCATTAAGCAGTCTTATATCATGACGGCAAGAGGCATCAGCTGATTAGTCATAGAGAACCAAGGACGTCTTGTTGTTTTTGTCTAAATGTTTCCTTCCCGAAGAGTTTACCCAGAAAGCTGATGCAAAACCTCAAGAGTCCTTTTGGTTGCGTAACACCACTGGTTTGCAAATAAAAACAGGATGTGTGAACTTATCTGCGTACGTCAGTCATCCATCAGAGTTCATCACCGGTATTGCTTACCGTTTCATCATTTCAGATCCAGCAGAAACCACCAAGGCAATCTAAGACTATTTGGAAAAGAAGTGATATTTTTCCCGCAAGTGCTTAAATTTTCCATTAAATGTGTGCACAGATACGCTTTGTGCCAGTCGTTGTTTTTCTCTTTAGAACTGACATATTAAAATTGGTCTATTTAGGTTCCTCACTGGTAATGTTTCATTTAGTTGATCTGACATTTATATAAATTTATTTGACTTTTACAAACTGATGGCGATTTTGTGTTGTGATGTGGTGGCTATAGAACCCACTTTAACCATATTTTTACTGCAGACCTTGTTGTGTGACAAATGCTGAAAGCTACAAAATGTGTGATGCCCAGCTGTGGTGGGCATGTTACCATGTCTCACTGTTATCAGCCTGTACTCACTAATATAGTATAGCTATTAATATGCCTAAGACACATATGGTGTACGTAGTAATGTGGTAGAACTATGATTTCATGGGTGTGTCTGGAGTTGGTTCAGGGCTGGTAACTGTATTGGCCAACTGCATCAGTTTTTCTATAATACATTTAATCCAGCCCCTTCCCCTGTGTGATGTACTGACCATTTAACTTCTTTTATCACCAAGCTGTATCTTCACTGCTGTTGGACCAGGCCAGAGGACTTCTAAAGAATGACCAAATGTCCATGTTTGTCCCCACAGGTTTAACATCAAAGTGAACCTCCAGTTAGTCACCAGTTTTATGTTGACTGGCATTTCTGTTGGAGCCAAGTATGCCCAGAATGGGCAGCTCTTTGCACGCTTCAAACTCACTGAAACACTTTCTGAGGTAACTGGATCGTTTGCATTGGCCACACACACACACACACACACACACACACACACCACACATGATTCTGCCATAAATTTCTGTTAAGTACAGAAATACTTGTTAGTGGCACATAGACCCTAAGCACTGTTTTTATTACCTTAGGACACACTGGCTGGGAGACTAGTGATGACCAAGGTTAATTCAGTCCTGCTGCTACCATTGGGCCGTGAAGGGGTCAGCAGCCAGCCACCTCCTGGAGTCAAAGAACGTGTTTACGAGGCTGTTATTGAGGAGAAGACCAAGGAGTACATCTTCCTAAGGATCTGTAAGGACTGCTGTGACGAGCTGGGGCTACAGCCTGATAGAGAATTACAGGTATTGGGTGCACTTAGGCACAAGGAAACACTTTACATACACACTTCAAACATACTTAACCTGAGTTATTTCCGTCCTGTCACTTCCACCCATTAAATAAAACTAGTGGATTCACTGCGGAGTAGAGTGGGCAGGTGAATAATCTTGTAAAACAAACGGTTCTTTGTTGTGATGTTATGTAACATTGTGCTCACAGTTCTTTCCTCTCTGATTTTATGGTCTTGGAAACTCTGTGAATGATTAGTGTTTTCACAAAAGGTCACAGCACAGAAGAAGACCATCTTTCCAAGAAAACCTGTGTGTGCATTGACTGCACTGTTTTGTCTCAGGTTCTGAGAAATCTCCCTTTATTCAATAGCTCTGCTAA
>OMLM01009621.1:0-10778 GCA_900302695.1 Helostoma temminkii | reverse complement strand
GCTCTGCTAACTTCAGCACCCTCAGATATATTTCTCCCCTCCAGCCTAAATGTCAGCAGAGGAATCAAGGTGCTGTGTTAACAGTTATCAAAACAACCTTATCCTATCACTGTAGGAACATAATCTTCTTATTCTTGTGCTAGCGCTGCTTCTGCCCGCTTACGTTCTATAATTTCATTTCCCTATCTCCTCTGTGGGTTCTTAGAATATTCCACACTGCCTTGGTGTTTCATGCTCTTCTTGCACACAAATATCTCAGACCCTTCTGCATTTTCTTGTATTAGTTGTTTATTTCATTCTTTCATATTGTCTTCCTCCCGTGCTTTGCTCCTTACAGTGTTTACTGATGCTTCTTATCTGTTTATTTGTTTTTTTTTTCTCTTCTCCTCTCATAACTGAAAGGCATTGCATGTGTTATAGTAAACCTTTTGGGATCCTGTGTTTTTTTTTTTTTTTCTGTAAGAACACAGAAAATATTAGTAATTACACAAACCTGGTTTAATTCAAGGGATTAAACAGAATAGTAAGTGGGACACTTTTCTGTTGACAAGTAAATCAAGGTAAAGATAGTATTATAATATAACAGATACTATTCTTTACCATGCTTAGCTATGGCAGAGCATACAGAAACTAATTATTGCTTTGTACACAACAGACACTTAGATGGGAGTGACGGTTGCACATAGTAATCCAGAATCCTGAGAGAAATAATTATTCCCAAATAAAATAGCTTTTGTTCAATCCTTTTGTGTATTGAATGAAATTATATTGTATTGGTCATAACATAACATTGTTGGTGTGTGCATGGATGTAGATAGAGTAGTAATAACATTGTTTATTGACTGCGTAGTAAGTTCTTGGTGTTACCTCTGTGCCAGGTGGAGCTCCAGTTCCAGCTGAACAGACTGCCACTCTGTGAGATGCACTATGCCCTGGATCGCATCAAAGATAATACCATCCTTTTCCCTGACGTTAGCCTTGTTCCCACCATCCCATGGAGCCCCAACAGGTGTGTATTCCACTATATACATATTAACACATGCATACACACATGCTGACTGATACAGATGCATTTATTATATATCAAAGGCAGCCTTCATTATTATTATATTATTAGTATGAAGCAAAGTATATAACTATACGTGAAAGAAGAAATCTTTCAAAATGCCAAAGAACAGTATTGATGGCAACATGTCTTACATCTAGTGAAGGGTACAACTTCCATTTATATTGATTTAAAAGGTGAGGAAAGGTGTGTGTGTGTGCACATTCATGCATATTAAACACAGCTAATCCTAATCACATTTATTATGCAGGAACATTTTTAATACCTGCACATCATATTAGCTTGACAAATACCTCACTACCCACATCAGTTTGAGAGTTGACCGAATGTCCCTCGCCCTGCTGACTTGGCAGACATTCTGAAATGCTGGTAGCTCCTTGCAGTTTCATATGTCTCTCTGACATTAGACAGGTGAGAAGAGTGTGGCTGTAATCTTTATAGAAACTCAAACACAGTATAATCCCCTGTGAACATTCAATTTTTACCAAGGCTTCAGAATATGATGGATGGATGTTTTAATTGCGATTCAGATAATTATGGGCTAAGGTATGAACTTATGTAAAGTGTTAACTTACAATGACTCAACTTTGCAAGTTTTTCTCTTAGTATGGAAGATAAACTCAGTGTATTAATCTTAAGTACAAAGAAGTTTGTGTTCTTAGTTGTTCTGTTTTTGTCCTATTTAACTCAGCTTGATCTCTTCCATTTATCTCGGTCGCGTGCGCCCCACACACACACACACACACACACACACACACACACACACACACACACACACACACACACACTCACACACACACACACACTCACACACACTCACACACTCACACACTCACACACACACTCTCTCACACACACACACACACACACACACACAATACTTGTGAGGACACCCATGGACATAATGTGTTAAACCCAACCTAACCTCCATTAAAAAACTAGTCTTTAAGGTTGCAAGAATAGGCTAAAATGTCCTCACAGCATTAGTAATACAAGAAAACACACAAAGAAATAAAGACATGAACACTAAGATATCTCTCAGATCTCCAACTATATCACAGCTCGAGCTCAAGTTGATGGTAGTGGATTCACAGCTTTAGAGGCTGCAGTCTGTCACACCAACAGACACATATACTCCACTACTACTCACTGACTCACTTACTTTCATGAGCATTTTTATGAATCTACATATGAGGGATGTCCCAGTATAATTTTTTTCCTGACTGAGTACAAGTACTCAAATGTCAGTACTTGCACTTGCATGAGTACAATTGGTAAGACGGTGTGATGACGACTGGAAATGACATACCTGGGCTCCAGCAGCTGGGGAGGAGGAGGAATTTAGTATTTTCAATAGCAATGCAATAAACTAATTAAGAGCTTCTGTTATTTGAAAAGCCTGTAGGTTGTCTCTGGACATTTTCTATAATTTCTCCAGTGTTTGATGGGATGTTTGTAGCTGCTGGCATTGGCAAACTTATTGTACTGTGTGTTATGCTAATATTATGTTTCCACTGGTGTCTGTATCGGGACATCCCTACTGCATATGATCATCCCACCTTTTTGCCATTTAGTCTTATTTGAGCTAGCATAACCACCCTTATGTAATAGTTAATATGAACTACTTCACTATTTGTGTCTGCTCAGTACTGTCATTTGTTATTTTTGTCTGTTGTGTATTACTGTTAAAATGTGCATTCTTTCTGCATATTAACTGCTTTAGATATATGCTAATGAAAAGAAAAGTGTACATTTGTTACCTTTTAAGCATATAAACATTAATTTCAGCTTCTTCTGCTGTTAAACTTTGACAGTAATTTGACTTGAGCTGACCTGACTTGTATGTCATTTTGATAAACATATACAATGTCGCCACATTTGTAAATGTCCAACGGTGCATTCATTTTTCACCAAGAAAAAAGTATTCTCCAGCACATCCCAAAGATTTTCAATGATGTTAAGGTCTGTTAAGGTCTTTCACAGTTTTAGCCTGAATCCTGGCATGGCTGTGCCATTAGGGAAGAAAAATACATTGATGGAAACAACTGGTCATTAGAAGTCAATTGATTAAGTGATCTAATCATTTTCCCATCCTTCCTTCACTTGCAGGCAGTGGGATGAGCAGCTGGACCCTCGTCTGAATGCTAAGCAGAAGGAGGCCATCCTGGCCATCACCACACCCATTTCTATCCCCCTGCCCCCAGTCCTAATCATTGGGCCCTACGGCACTGGCAAAACCTTCACTTTGGCACAGGCTGTCAAGCACATCCTCCGCCAAGAACACAGCAGGTCTGTGTATGTTTTGTTTTTTTGTTGTTGTTACACGATGTATTTAATATTTACATTTGTTGGCAACCGGCATGGAATTTGGGCCTCCTTTTCTTCTTCTCATGTTTTAACCCTCCTTTATAAGCTTGTGATGTGGTGGTAAAGAGAGAAAGAAAGCTTTGTCATAACAGTACCTCTCTGTTATTAGCTTTGATCTTTAAGGATAATTATTTTCTTCTTCAGGAATAAAATATTGGCAGTGGTATTTAGAATTACTGTTTTTGTTTCAGCACTCGGAAGGTGTTGATGTACAGTGCCTCTTGATGTGTGGTACTTTGGAGATTGTTGTCCCTGCTAAAGTAAAAGTCAGGTGGACAAAATATAACACCTCCCAGAAAAGTGCAGTATAATTCAACAGCATCACGGCCGTGCTTGCGCACCTTTACATCATAATGGGATCAGACAACAACCTTGATGACATAAGCTTCGGTCTTTGTAGCCTTGTGAAGTAATAGGTTTTATTGAGTGTTGGAGTGTTCTTAGAGGAAGTTGTGAGGAAGCGCATCTATTAAATTGGTATCAGTCATAAAAGCTTTAGATGGTAATGGAGGTCGTTCAGAGGGTGTGATGGGGGTGGCACAGGGCGCTGGACTGTTGTGACTTTGGTTTTAGCCCTAGGGCAGTCACAGCCTTGAGTTTGACATTTAAAGTAAAAAAGAAAATCATGAGCTGCAAAGTGTCAATCTGTGGTGTGTGTTTGTGTTTGTGTGTGTTGGCTGTGTGGGCATATGTAGTTAGCAGTCTGTGTCATATGCCGTTACGTGAAGGTAACGTGTGCTGGTTGGATGGATGGATTTATGGTGATTTTGGGTCCATGCATGTGATTAGTTTGATTATCACTTGTCCCGGGTCAGAATGGATCATCATATAAACCTTAATTGGATCCATCACGTTATGTCACTTCAGTGGGCCATGCAGTGTAACAATAAAACATTTCAGCATTTTCATCTATTTGCATTTTTCATCATGTAGGACTGTGAGCTCCCTCGCTTGCAATTTCCGTGTTGGAAGCAATGTGATGTTGCACAGAAATGGTTCCCTGGTCTTTATGAAAAATGAATGCAGTACCTCAGACAGTGTCCCCTGAACAGAAGCTAACATTGTTTTATTAAGAGGAAGGAGGTGCACATATGTAATGTTAAAGAAAAAGCAGTATTTAAAAAATGTGTTGCAATGTAATATTTATTCCTCATTTCACTTTGAATACATTTAATATTCTATGTTTAGGATGAATTATAGATACTTTAAGAGCTAGGACCAGGGAAAGTGACCCTCCCTGGACTAGTGCTGCCTGCTCGTGATTTAGTTAAAGTGGTGAAGACAGTATACAGACCTTGGTCAGATGCACAGTATGAGTTATTGTACATGTTCAATGTTCCTAGCTTTCTCTGCAAATGTGTTGCTTACATTATACTTATATATAAACAATAGTTTTGCACAATGTTCACTTTTAATAAGTGAACACAATCATCTTTGCTCTTCCTCTACCATCATAATTGCAGTTATACCTGCTGTAAATCACCAAGATGTCATGGGTCCTTTCACACTAACAATTATGAAATCAAGTTTATCAAATCTGAGTCTAGTACTGAATCCACATAGTAAACACAAGTCCTAGTATATATATTATTTATTTAACATCTAGCTTGGCTAAAAATCACAATAACACAATTTGTAACTGTAATTTAAAGAATAATTTCCAGACAAGCAGGACAAGGAATTGAGACAGAGAAAATAGTCAACTTTTCAACCTAAACCATAGACATGTGGCTTCTCTGCTTGAGGGGTTGTAGGGCAATCACCAGATTATAATGGCACTGTTTGCAATTAGTGCAACTGGTTTTTCTAGTGGTCACAAAATGTGATCGATCTTCACCAAAGTCACACATGTCAATAATATAACTTGTGGAACTGCTACAGGTACTGGTCACAGTATATGGCCTTACACCAGTATTGACAAGCACTTTTTCTTAAGTTAATAATAGTAGAAGTTCTAATTTTAACATGTTAGATTGTAGATGCATATTTAAAGAGGATTTCTTTTCCCTTACTTGCCTGCCACATTGCTCTACAACAGAGTTATCATGTGTTGGTATCTGTGACCTTTTTCTTTACAGAGGTTGTTGTGTCAGATAAATGATTTAATGAGTTAAATAGAGGTTGTGAATCAAAGTGTCCACAAGGCATTGTTTTGGCTTCAAATAATATTGAGTATTTTGCCAACTTGGAACTGGATCCAAAATTGAGTCAGCTATCAGAAGATATCTCTAGTCTAAATGGTGTCTAATCAAGCTGATGGTTGTCATTTTAGCTTCCATGGTTCAGAGATCTTTGCCACTGGATACTACAGTAATTGCACATTGCTGTTGATGACTAACATGGTTTGCTTTATGTCTCTATAGGGTCCTGATTTGCACCCATTCAAACAGTGCGGCTGACCTTTATATTAAGGACTACCTTCATCCTTATGTTGAAGCAGGCAATCCGCATGCCAGACCTCTCAGGTAGGAACGTTGGGATGACGAGCTGTACTTGCTGGTACTGTGCAGCACTATCTTGGAGTGAACACACATACTGTGCTTTTTACTATGAGCCACATAAAAGCTCCTGATATAGACAGTTGCTGGTATACAACACAACTACTCCACTACTGATGACTTGAATGAAATGGCCAAATAAAAGTAATAATTACTTTTTGAAAATTAAGGTTGCAAAAACAATCAATATTTGTCTTATACATATGCATGAGCAATCTGATTTCAACAGGTTCCCATGTGAATTTTGCCATACCAAATGTCTCTTTCACCTCATCTCTCCAGGGTATACTTCAGGAACCGCTGGGTGAAGACAGTCCACCCAGTTGTCCAGCAGTACTGTCTCATCTCCAGCACACAGGTCACTTTCCAGATGCCCACAAGGGAGGACATCCTCAGGCACCGTGTGGTGGTGGTCACTCTCAGCACCTCCCAATACCTCTGCCAGCTTGACTTGGAGCCTGGTGAGTCATTTGAAAAGATATGTCTTAAATGTAATATGGTTTCTAGTGATGGTCAGCCGTTGCCCCCAGCAGCTTTCTGTCCCTGACTAATTTAGCTTGGAATCAAATGGATCTTCTAAGGTTTACACATGGTTAGGTTTATCAGGTCAGATTATGGATGTCAAAAGAACCGATACTTCAGTACCAAGTTAACAAAAAAGACAGAAATAAATAAGATGAATCACATATTTAGTTATTTAGTTTGTTTAATTAAAGAACAAGGTATAGGCCTATTCTATAGGAAAGGTAACCTTAAATGACTTCTGGTGTAATCTGGTGCTATATAGAAAATAAAATTAACTTGACCTCCTATGAAAGCAGGCAGTTTCAGTAAACTGCCAATTTCCTGATATTGTGACATCCCTAATTTACATTTTACAGCAGATGGTTATGTAAAAACAATGGTAGTGGTAAGTTATTTTAATTTCAGTAATGGTTTAGAAGAACTACAAAAACACCATTTGAAGAATAATGAATGGCTAACAATGTCTGTCAAGAGATACAGTCAGCTTTATCAGACGTACTGTAAAAAAAACTGAAACCCATAAAAATGTTATATCAAAGCACAGTGTAGCATCCTTCAATTATTACTGCCTTGGTATATGAATATTTTTAATTGTTGTTTTTGTGTCAGACAAGTTTATTCAATTCTGGGGTTTCTCCTCTTATTTTGCATCTTTGAATATTCAAGGAGAAGGAGGAGGAGAACATCAACACAGTGACAACTAAATTATAAGCAAAGTTGATGTTTACTGTGAGGCTTTATTACTGTATTGTAATACACGGAGTGTAAATACATTTAACTACCTCACACCTAAATGCACATGCAGTGGTGGTGCATTCCCTCTTTGGTCTTCCCTAGTGACTAATGTCATGTCTTGGCAGGGGCTCACCATTTAGACAGGGGTAGAACTCGCTTAAGTTGTGTTAAAGACATGGAAAACAAACCAATTTGTCAGTGCAGGCTAATAACTGACTAATGTGTCAGCAGAGGGGGCTTTGTCTGTTGCTTGGGAACACCATCTGCTTTTTTCTAATGTACTTTACATCATTAACCCTCCTCCCCACTTCCCATCGGTCCTGCTCTCATGGTGTTTGACAGTGATGAAAATCGCCAGAAAACGAGGCAATTGGGAGGCGGCAAGTCTACTAAGTAGTGATATCAAATCTCTAACCCCAAACACACAGGTGCTCCAAAAAAGATTTTTTTGATTGATTTGTTGGTTTTCCTTGTTCTTTGAGGCCTGGATAGGGAATGTGAGGTGGAAGCTGTACGTGTTTACTTTTGTGTCTGTAATTGGGTTTTGAGCTAATGCTAATGGCTAATAGTCTTTTTCTCTGAAAGAATCAGAATCTGAATAAAAATAAACATAGCCTCACATTTTGTCCATGATGTTAATACTCCACTCTTAGCTCTCATCCACTTTCTGTTGCACCTTTTTCTCAGTTGACAAAGCTCAGAAGAGGCTCATTTTGTGTTCATGAATGAATTTCAGCTGTCAGGGAGACGTGCGACTATTTTAGATGTTTCCCCAGGGTGACCTGCTGTTCAGCTGTGTGTGTTTATCTAAAATTCTGCCAGATGTTGTTCATAATAAACTGCAACCCTGTAAAAAGAGAGTCACAAGATTAATACAAGAATAGTATTGTGATTGCTGCACAGTGGTGCAGTGGTTAGCACTGTCACCTCACAGCAAGAAGGTCCTGGGTTCGATTCCCGGGGTTGGCCAGGGTCTTTCTTTGTGGAGTTTGCATGTTTGCGTGGGTTCTCACCGGGCACTCCGGCTTCCTCCTACAGTCCAATAACATGCAGTCAGGTTAACTGGGGACTCTAACTCTAACACACCTACTCCCGTAGGTGTGAGTGAGAGTGTGAATGGTTCTTTGTCTATATGTGGCCCTGCGATGGACTGGCGACCTGTCCAGGGTGTACCCTGCCTCTCGCCCGTATGCTGGCTGGGATAGGCTCCAGCACTCCTGTGACCCCTGCGGAGACTAAGCGTTTCAGGAGATGAATGAATGAATGCTGAAAGTAGTTTATTATTTATTTTTTTATTATTACTTTTTACGCTGCATGCTTCTCCTCTTAAACAGCTAGAAACATGGTTTCAACTCTAACATGTTGAAAATGCTGTGCACAATTGTGCCATTACTTGTGCTAAAATTTGCAGTTTTTTGTGTGTGTTTTTCTTTTTTTATTATTATTTTTATGTATTTTTTGCAGACTTTGGCAGAGCTTCACATGTTGCTAGAACAAATACCCTCCATTCAAGCTGTCAACAGCTAGCTGACAGATGGCCAAATGGTAGGGACTGTTATGCTGGGGACCAGGGTTCAAATCCCACTCATGACAAAATGATTTTTCATTTGTTACTGTAGTGTAAACAACATGTCAGACTATAGACTGCAACATGTTCTAAGTAGGGTACAGTTTAGTTAAATGAACTTTTTTAAACTACTGAAAAGAGAAAATTGCTGGTAAAACCTTTCTTACCAACATTGCTCCTGATACCAGTCTGATACCACACTGCAGCATGATAGCATCAGTCCTAAAAACATGACTTTCTCCAAAACTATAAATGCCACAGTGATAAAACTTCATGGACAGCTGCTCCATGATGCTAAATAGATAAACGCCTCACATACTTCAAAACTGTCTCTACAGCGCCACTATGTGTCAAGTTATTACATTGTTTGTATTTTTACTCCTGTATTAATACTCCTGGAGAGTGGTACATAAAGTCTTTGTTTCCCTGTGTTCCTTGGATGTTTCTGAAGCTTTTTATGATTGGGACCGCCCACTTCCTACTAGAAGAATAGATTTTCATCCACTTAAAATTTTTTGGTAAAACACTCTTTTGAATCTCTATTCTTCATGCTTCATTAAATCAAACTCCAAAGTCAATGGTAACATCTGTTTTGCGGCACTGCTTACCGTTGCTCTGTAATATGCCGATAATTATGAGTGGATGGGGTTTTGGGATATTCACTGATGTAACTCCTCTTAGAAATTAATCAGATGAACCAAACTTAATATCATTGTAGGATACTACTCTAAGTAGGCCTGTAGATTTCCATGCGAATTGCACTATAGGACGCTACAGGAAGGGCTTATATTTTCAGCTATATATCTCCCAAACTTTAAAGGCCAAAGTTCTGAATTCTTCTATACAGCAACCTTGTCCTGACATGACGTGTTAGTTATGAACCTGTAAATGTGGAATCTACACCTAAGGTTAGAGAATAAAAACAGTGACATTCTGCACAATATTACTAATTCACACACATGCTGTGAATATGTGCACACTATATTGAATCCTGATAACATACTGCCACCTGCTGGAGTGTTCTGACAGTGTTTTGTTTTATACTGTACCATGCTGGCATCTCTACATTCTCTAGAAAAGTAAATCTTTCAGAAGTAAGAGCTTGCTTTCAGCAATCACATGCATTTTCTGTAGGAAATGTTAGTTAAATGTCACATTTTATATATTTTTTTAAACTTAAGAAGTTAAACATGTTAAATAAAACATTAATCACTATAAACAAATCAAACTGAAGGTAAAGGAAAAACATGGCCATTTTGAATGATGATGCTGTACTTCTCCTTCTCAGCAGACATGTGCTGGAGCTCAGGTGAATATTGATCAGTCTGGAGGCTACTGGACCTTGCAGCCTGGTGATAAAGGATCAAGACTATAGTTCATGGTGTAGTCAATTAGGAATGTTGTTATCTAAAACTAAGCTGGCTTCTAATGGTTTCCACATCACCTGGCAGGTTACCTGAACATATCCAAGGACAAAACAAAACATTCTGCTACTCTTAGATTCTGTTCTGACAGTTTGGCAATGCTCTCCATTCTGAGCTGATCTAGCTTGTTTTATGAGGTAGAGTTACCTGCACAGAGTCTTTCACACTCACAGATCACAGATTTTCCAAGTCACTTTTACAATGTGAAAAGGGTAGAAGGAGACTGTGAAAAGGAGAATATGAGAGACTGGGTGCATGAGGTGAGCAAGCTGCCATTTATTATTATTAACAGAAATGTCTCCCCCCAAATCACTTCTGCTACAATATGCGTCTGATCTCTATCACCCCTGCTTGTTATCCTCCCTTCTTCTTTCCCTCACCCCTGTTTTGTCCAAATTCACCATTATTATACACCAGTGACAGAGTGATAGCAGCTACAGAAATGTACAGTTTGCATGTTCTCCCCGTGTTTGCGTGGGTTCTCTCCGGGTACTCCGGCTTCCTCCCACAGTCCAAAGACATGCTCAGACTCTAAATTGCCCTAGGTGTGAGTGTGAGTGTGAGTGTGAATGGTTGTTCGTCTATATGTGGCCCTG
>OMLM01009620.1:0-12352 GCA_900302695.1 Helostoma temminkii | reverse complement strand
TATAATTTTGTGATTTTTAGAGGCATATACACTCACTGGCCACTTTATTAGGTACACCTTTACAATCTAATGTAATCCAACACAGCAGCTCTGCCATGAATTCTACTTCAGCAAGGTCATAGTTTCTCTGCTTTTGAGTCTTGAGTGAAAAGGATATTATTCTACTATTATTTATGTATATTTATTATTCTTGTTTTATTATTATTGTCATAGTGGTGATGGTGTTTTACTAGACTTCATTTTATCTCTGTGTTTATATCAATGTGGGGTCCGAAACTTTACAGACACCTCTTAATATAACAAACTCCAGTTCAACAATAATACAATGCGCTCCAGTATGAGTAGACATACGGTAGAATTATCACAGGTGGTTTCCTCACACATGCCCACACCAAAAGGATTGCAGAGGTGAAGATGTGGTGGTTATACCTACGTTATGGTTGTTTTGTGTGGAATCCAAGAATAGCTGTTTGAAATTATTTTTCAGTGTCATTATTTTTAAATAACAAAGCTGTTTTCTCAAAATGCAGGGTTCATTATTTCAAATTAATGCTTAATAAGAGTAATGCTTATTTTTTCATGATAATGAGTTATGCATTTTAATAATATAATAAACATATAGTCCTGACTGAGTACAAGTAGAAGTACTTTTTTATTATAAAAACTATTACTTTATATAATTACTGGGAAAGTCCAATAACTTCAAACACTGTAATCAGATGTTGTTCACTTTATGACTGTGACTAAATAAAATGCACAACAGGTGACTATTGTCCAAAAATTAACATAAAACCCGACAAGTAAACAAGCATGGCACTACCACCCCATTTCAATTAATGAATGTCTTCCAGGTGAGACTAGTAGCCCTGAAATTGTTTTGTTTGTAATATGAGTCACTTGAAAGTAAAATGCTCATGAACCCACTGAGCTGTTAAACTGGTAAGTCTGACATAACAGGAGGACTCTTACTCATGACTTAATGTTTTATTGTGAAAATTTATTTCTCTATCAGCCTTTACTTCCTGTTCATCTCACCTGTTCTGTTCTACTTGACCCAGTTTGACCTAAAGTGGTATCGGAGAAATTTTACCTTGTGTCTTGCTCTATACCAGGACATAGTTAATTATGAGTTACTCGTACTTTATTGGAGTATTTTAATTTAATGCTACTTTTACTACAAAACAGAGGGAAGTGTTGTACTTTAACTCCATTACATTTATTTTACATCATGAGGTTTTTACCTTTTTTTACTTTATAAACTAATAAATACTGATGTATGATTTATGCATTAACCCCTGTCATTATGTAAGGTGATCAAAATCAGCCCCACATTTACAGACTGTTCAACATTTACACCTTTGACAGCTTGTCAAACTAATGTGGACCAGACTTCAACATTTATGATATGTTTAAAAAATATATATTTAAAATATGCTGGTTTCTTAGAGGAGTACATAACTTTTGTACTTAAGTAAACTTAATTTATATTGACTTAATTTATATCACTTCAGTCTCAGTACAGAGACATGCTTTCACTTTCACTTTCACTATTCGGAGTCACCACTAACTAACCTAACTAACCCACACAGACACGGGGAGAACACAGTTTCCACACAGGACATCTGATGGGACAGAGTCTACACTCCAGCACGGTAGGTGGCGGTAAACACTTTTCTGTCTGGTTACAATCCTCCAGTAAACGGAGGAAAGAAAAAAACAGAAAAAAGGAGAGAAGTTCATAAAAAGAGGCGCGAATCTGGAGGCAGCGTTGACCAGAAGCGGTTGTGTTACTTTTGGTGAGTTTCTCAATGAAAGACAATGTCTTAATTAGCTTTTATCGGATGACAATGAAGATATAAAGTCATCACGGCCCATATTTAGTTTTGCAACTGAATATTATTATATGTGTCTGTTGTTTTATCTGCAGCCATTTTACAGCTTGACATGGCTCTAGTTTAGATCCAAACAGCTAGAGCCACCTCTACCTGTTTATCATCATGAATTGATTATATTTTCTACTGTCCTGGTGAGCTTTTTTCAATCATTATTATTATTATTTAACTGCATCTTTATTTTGTGTAAAATGCAAAATTTGCATGCATATTTATATATATAATTATTATTTTCCTGTAGATCAACATCAAGTCCTTTCAGCACAAGTAAAATTCATCTGGAAACATCACATTAATAATGGAACCAACATCTGTGACTAAAAACAATGGACCGAGGGACCAAACTGCAGAGGTGCTGGTTTTCTCCTGTGTAATTAAATGTACACTTAGATTAGTTAGTTAGATTGTGTTGGTTTAATCCAGGATGTTTCAAATGAATTTATAGACATTTTCCACAACAGGTTGAGACTTGATTTACCTGACTTTAGCAATTTTGTCTGATGCCCAAAACCTCTTAGAACAATAATACAATATCTGTATCTTATTTTAAGAAAAAAACATGCCTCCAGAATTATGAAATTGGGCAACCATTTAATTTACAAGCTATGTGAAGGGTTCATATTTTATGTTGGTAAATAAAACAATGGTGAAACACAGTGAATCTTTTCTATTTTGTGTTTTTATAAAAAAATTGATGCAGTATACACTTTACTTTCACATAAGCTGTGTTTTTAAGATGATTTTGTTCTATCACTGCATCATAACAAAACATTCTATTGTAATTTAATTGATTTGAGTCTTGTTTTTCAAGAAACAGGTGGAGGAACATCCAACACATTCTATTGAGTGGTGCTTCGGTGGCAAGCCACCCACATCTGTTACCTGCAATGAAGCTGGAACTGTCGAGGATGTGCTGAGACGAAGCTCGCAGTATAGAAAGACTGCAGAAAAGATGAAAAACAAAGAGCGTGTCATTTTGATGGATGGGAAAGCCATCAGTTCACACTTTCCATGCAGCCTAATTGGAAATGAACGTCTCACTCTCAAGTATGTTAAAGCTGCACAAAGCCAACCCGGTAATGGCTCCATTCGTCCCCGCAGAAAGAGGCCATCCAGTGAGCTTGTGAAGTTTCATCTACTGACAAAAGGGGGTAAAAATGTAGTGAAAATCTTGAAAAACACAGCAATAAGCACACTTGTTCAGGAAATTACTGTTTATGCAAACAAAGGAGAAAAGGTGAAGCAAGCTCTAAGGAGAGATGGTCGAATTCTGAGCTCCATTTTTAAAAAGAACATTGTGCTGTCTAATATCAGTACTGAAGTAAACACAGAAATGTCAAATCTTGTTGATGATCTTGATGGTAGGACTTACAGGATCATACTGCTTGATAAGTCTTGTCCACCAGAAAGTCTGCCTGGCAGTCTAGATGATGCTTACTTTACGCAAAATGAATCCCAAAGATCTGACGCTGATGATGAAAGCAAAGATCTGTCTGCCACAACTGACTCGGTGAATGGCAACACACTAAAACAGGAACAAAAACTACAAGACAGTACTACGCCAGGGGAAATGGTACGTGAAATGCCACATTCAAATAAAATACAGAGTCTCCTTTCATCACAGTTTGAGCGTTCGGTGAAAGTGAGGAAAGGGGTTTCTAGGCTTTCTCGTATCCAGAATCTGTTGCGTGTGGAGTTTGGAAAAAGTACTCAGACGTGCACTGAAGTGAAAACTATGAAGATGCTGATGGATCTTAGTCGTTGTGTTTGCCAGGTGAGAATAAATGGGAGCCCAGAAGGAAGCGGCTTTCTCCTGTTTGACCAGTTCGTCCTCACAAATGCACATGTACTTAAAAACATTTATAATGAGAACAGGCGTCAGCTTGATCAGAGGGTCACAGTCAATTTCTCTTTTGAAAGTCTAGAGCTTCAGAGTCTGAACGAAGGTGGACAGGAGTCAGTAGCAGAAGTGGAGGTGGTAGAGGTTGTCGGCTTTGAATACTGTCCAGATGCATCAGGGTGCCAGTATGACTGGGCTTTGTTGAAGCTCGGAGGTCATCAGAAATCACCTGATGGTCTGTTAACACGGTTTGGATTTCGCCCCCCAAGTGGCGGAATCTGCATTATTGGGCATCCTGATGGTGGTGTGAAAAAAATAGATTCATGTTTGATTGTTTCACCTGATGAAGCCATTCAGGTTGTGGGTGGGTTTCAGTACATTACACAACGTTTCTTTGATATGCCAGATAATATGAAATATGTTATGGCCTACAACACTTGTTTTTATAATGGTTCATCTGGCTCCCCAGTCTTTGATAAGTACTGCAACGTCGTTGCAATGCATACAGGGGGGCATTTCTATAAAAATGAAAAGGGTGAAAAACGGTATGTTGTTGAGTTTGGCCAACGTTTGTCCTTCATTATCGAACACATCATTGTTCAGATGGTTGAAAAGAGAAGGTTTGATGTGTTGAAGGCATACCTTGCTTGCACATATAAACACCATCAAGACATGATGATCAATGTGAAGAAGCTGGTTGAGAGCAGAAACAATACAGCATTTAAAAATGTAGTCAATAGTTCAGTGACTGAAACTGACGAGAGTCTGAAAGTGTTCTTTGAGTTCTTCTGTCAGGAGGAGGAACCAGTCGAGATGGAGACTGATTATGTGTAACTAGATACTGTACAACTCTGAGACTGATAACAGCCATCACTCTTTACAAAGACTCTCTGACAGTGGAGAGCTCTTTGCATAATTCATATAATTAAACTGTAAAAGTGTGTGTTATTATATTTGTATGTTTTATGTATTAATTATTTTGCTGTTCTTTATACTGTGTTTAGCGTATTGTCGGTGTGTTGACTTTTCCGTTGCTGAATGTGTTTTTCTGTGTAATGCTGTTGCAGTGTCGAACTTTGAGTCTGTGATGAACAATGACTACTTGTTTAAATAAATACATTTTAATGATCTGGGTTGTGAGTGTGTTTTTTTTAAGGTTGTGGAAAAAAACAGAATTTAATCAAGACAGTCTTTTGCTGTGTATGTGTATTTGATAGACTACCCCCTCTGAACAGTCCGGGTTTTTCCTTTCTGCAGTGAGTCAGACTAAACAGCAGGTGGAGATATTCAGTTTGATTTTTTTTTTTTTTTTTTTTTTTTTTTTTTGTTATTGTTTTTGTTTTTTTCACTTGGATGTCCGCTAGCCTGCACGATGTGGCTTTATTGTTTTTAGTGGGGTCCATGTAAGAATAAGTTACATTTGGGATCACAAAAAAAAACAAACAACAACAATAAAATAAGTTGATTCAGACGGAACCTTTGACGTGCTCCACATTTTCTAGACGGACATTTTCACAAGACGGACCAAACCGAGGGCCTGGCGAAATGGAAGTGTGAGAAATTTTAATATTGAATTTGTATTAGTTCGTTGTGTTTTCATTAATTGGTAGTTGCATGTATTTAATTTCAACTGCTGATAAACATTTGTAGTTAAAAAAAAACAGCTACGACTCTGTCGCAGTTTTCAGTTCGTTGTTGAGAAACGGGGCTGTGACTTTACTCCAGTGTGTTTAGACATAACTATTATTTTTTAGGTTTTCATAATGAAGTCGAAACTTTTTAACAGTAACAGGACAACAGAAACAACTTCTGAAGTAGAATAAGCTCAGATGAATTGCTACTGGGTCATTTGCTGGTTTTATTTCAGTACCAGAATTTGCTCAGGTGCACTCTATTATATGTTATTTGTGTGTGTGTGTGTGTGTGTGTGTGTGTGTGTGTGTCATTGTTCTGCCAACACACGGTTGTAATCGCTTATAACCTGGAATTTGTAATCGCAATTTCTGGTAACACTAGGTTATAATAAAATGATGATAGTTGATGCAGCACCTCATCTAAAGTAGTTTAAACAGAAGAATATAAAAGAATATTTTCTGTGACCACCTGTTCTCAAAGTACACAGTTATTTGAGACATGAGGGAAGAAGAAGAACTGTAACTCTGTGAACTGTAGTTCTGTGGATTTACAGCTCCTTGTCTCCTATATTTTTTATGTTATCCCCCTGTGGAGACTATATCAACTTTCTCAGGACGTCTTGTTCTTTTTGTACAAAATCCTGATCCACAATTGGAATTATTTAGTTGCTACATTCATTCATCGTACGATATAATCTGGCCCTCGTCTAAGTCACATAAGCACACATAAACGTGTGTTCCTAGTGCTTAAGTTAATAACACACTAATTCCATTCTGTTGTGTCTTTATGGGACTCACCCATTAAACATTGATGATGCTCACGGAAAAAGGAAGTGAACCGTCAATAACCAAGCCTTTGCTAGAAATAACCTTGAACAAGCCAGACAAGTTCATGTGGCCATGGATCAGACCTGCTCGACAAATATTTATAGAACTGCCTCATCTCAGTCATCTTATTAGGAAGTCTCTCATGAGCTGCTCTCGTTCCACAGCATCTCTGTTGTGTGGGGTCTGACTGAGCCACTCCAAAAAACATATTTTCTTTTTTTTGAAGTTGTTCTATATTAGGTTTACTGTGATTTTTGGGGGATTGTTGTCCAGTCACTGAGCCTCTACTGGGGTTCAGCTGGTGAACAGCCTGCCTGACTGGAACGTAGCAGGTAGATGTCCAGTACCAGAGGAGAAATCTTGATGCCATTATCCTAGGCTTCACATTCTTTTTCCAACTTACACTATGAATTTTTTTATTATAAATCAAATGTGGACAGAAAATATAAAAAATATACGTTACATACACAAAGTTGTAAATTAAAACAGGACATAAAGTTAGTACTGCACATGTACTGTTTGATTTTAATGATGTTTATGTCACCATTAGTCTTTTACAGCCTTAGGTTGCATCTCATAGACTTGATGATGGGGATTTAGATGTTATCACATGGTCTCAGTAAAACCTGAAGTAGCTAAAATGAATATTGTGAGTCGCAGTATAAGAAATAACTGTTTTTCTTTGAGATTAGGTAAAATTCTGTGCTTAAATGTTTATTTTCTTGCTCTCAGGAAAAATGCAAGCGCTGCCATGCTCAGTAACTATGAGGTAATTATTGTCTCCACGTTGACAGCACATATTTTTACATCGTCCATTAAAGAGATAAAAAATGTGTGCCACATCAGATTTATTTTGTGGTTTTTTTTCTTTTCAGGTGTTCAAACTCCTGACAGACCTGAAGGAACAGAGAAAGGACAGTGGGAAGAGCAAGCACAGTGCTGGGCAGCAGAACCTAAACACCATCATGTATGAGGTTGGCACGAAAACTCTCCTTCTTATCAGTCACATTTGTACCTTTACAAAGTGTGCCTACAGTTTCCTTTGCATTTTCACACAGACACTGAAGTTCCTGTCAAACACGCCCTGCAGCAGACAGAATCCAGAGATCGTGAAAGAGTTCCTCACCACCATGACGCCTCACAAGCTCACAAAGTAAAGTCTGAAAATATATCTAGATTTCATGTTTTCTTTTGGTATTTACTCAAAAATAATGCAAAATTTCAGAAAGACACATACAGTATGGTTTTCATGTTGCGCATAGCATGTGAACACTGATGATATCACTCCCACCCAACCCCCAATCCCCAATATCATCAGGGCTGAGAAACTGCAGCTATTGAACCACCGGCCACAGACAGCAGTGGAAATTCAGCTAGTAAGTGTCTCAGCTGTCATCAATTACTGTTATTACATACAGTTGCAGAAAAAAAAATAAGTGAACGCTTTTCTGCATAAGTTGATAATGAAATCTGATCTTCACCAAAGTCACAAATCTCAATTCACATGTCCAGTAAAGAAACTTAGAAATATTGTTTTTTATATTTATGACTTTGGCGAAGATCAAATCACATTTCATGATCAATTTATGCATAAAAACTGGCAAATTGCAAATAGTTCATTTACTGTTTCTTGCAACTGCATTATGCCTTACCTCTCTTTAGCTCTTGTTTGCTACTGGTGTACATTTCTATAAATTGTTTCACATGATTTAGTTGCTACAAATCCAGTGTGTTATGATACTAACACTCATTTAAGTGATATGTTTGGTGTGTTTTTTTCTTTCTTCTATTATTAAAGTGTCAGCATATTCCATGAAAGTCTAGTTCATATGCAAAGCATATTTCTATATCTAGAAAGTCATCTCAGACTGCTTGGGTAAATAAAAAACATTTTTTTCTCATTATTGACTCATGGCTCAGTAGAAGGAGACTGTATGTTTTTGGTTATGTCTTAAGGTAATTAGAATCCGTCAACATCCAAACCACACGTCTGCTTTTAATTTGTGTCTGAAACAAACCCCAAACAAAACATGCACCAAATTATGAATAAAGGAAAACATGGTTCTTTGTCACAGCAGAATAGTGTTCAAATAAATGTATGAAAGTAAAATCTTCATTTTTAATCTGTGGAACTTGATAAAACTCTCTCACCCGTAGGTCAGTTTAGTAGCAGTTCAGGTAATTTAATGACACCTTGTCCCCGTTTTGGAAATTATAACATCTACACTTCATGAGAACTGGCCAAATCCCTCTGCTGATGAAAGCCATGTGACGTGATCAAAAGCTCAACAACGGCTAACAAATAGACACAATGTGAGGTTGTTTGCAGACAAACACATAGGTTAAACACATGATTTAACACATAGGAGGAAAAGCTGTTTTTTTAAACTGTATTTACTGTATTTTGTGTGTTTTATATTGTAAATACAAAGGAAAACAAACCCAGTTGTGAATTATGTTACAGTTAAACCTGCAATAACTGAGGTTGCTGCAGCAGGATGTGAATACAGCATTAGCGTCATCAAATTTTAGGTGTTAGAGAGAACTTATCACCAAATTGCTGTCTTTTTTTTTTTAACCCTTCCACAAGTTCTGAAGCAACTCATGTCCATTTGTAGTCATGTTCTTGGTGAATTGAATTTTAATATTTATTAGTTTAGCTCTGTTTTGGGACTCTACCACTTCCTGAGGAAAGCTCTGTCTCTTTAGCTGCTGCAGCTGTAGCAACGCTAACTGTCTGCCATTTGGTGCCGAGCAGGTAGCGCACAGTGGATCTTTTTATGAACAGCAGCTGCCTGCTACAACTGGAAGTGACTATGAGAGCAGTGAGTGATAATTGTTGTTAATATGGCCTTCATTTTCTGTTTGCATTTAGATGGTAGAAGAGAGTGAAGAGCGCTTATCAGAGGAGCAGATTGAGGAGCTCATCCAGACAGTCACAGGCGTGTTACCCGGTGACCCGGAGCAGGAGAACGCAGCTCCAGCAGATGCAGAGATGGATGACGCTGGCGACCATTCGTGACAGCATGGAAATTACCCACATGTGACAAAGTGGAGTTAAGGCCCGGATTGGACTGGGTGCTTTTACCTGTGCCCTTCTGCATCTCTGTTTGGTCTGAGCATCAGTGCACAGTTGCTGTCTGGCCATGACAAAGTGGAGTCTGGTACCACTGAAACGTCTCATTAAATGATTCACATTATGGTGAATCATTTCATGACTGAAAGAAGATGAGCAGGTTATAAAATCTCTGTGCGTTTGTGCAACTACATTTAAATTAAACATGCCACACTTTCAGAAGAAGTTTTCCGAAGTATAGTTTTTGGACTGATTCATATTTGACTTGTTTTTCATCAGACTACTTTGCATTTGAGTTTTGGTTTCTGACTCTATGTTAGTCACATGTTTCTATCATGGTGTGTAGAATTATGTGTTTTTTGGCTGTTGTATAATTTTCAAAGCTCTTATATTGTACGTCAGTCATACAATTAAACTTGATTTGATCAGAAAGTGTTATTAGAGAGGGTCAACAGCAGGGACTAAGACATGACCACTGTCTCTTATTCATATAAAGAAATGCTATCATTTTTAAAACATGAGTTTTTTCCTCAGCAACGCATCGACTGAAATCTATCTGCAGCTTTTTGTTACTTTTAATAACATCAGGCAGAAACAACACACTCTTTTCGAAAACATCTGCCCATGTTTTTTCATCTGTTGACATCCTGAAGAATATGTAAAGCACTGTTGTGGTGTGACATTAAACGCTGTGAAGGACTGCTTCTAAATTAAGATTGTTATCTGCAGCCACATGTTAGTGGTGTCATCTTCACCTACAAAAAAACATATTCAGTCGTTTGTCTGCGTCATCCACGAGGTCAGTGAATGCAACCCAAAAGTAGAAAGCACGTGTGAATCCATAAACACAACACATTTGATTTACTGTAAATTTATTCATAGGCATGTATGAACATGTTATACTGGTTTCTGTAAACAACCGGGGATTATGCAGGATATAAACTGCAGACCAATACATAAAGACACACACTCTTCATGCTGGTTAAACTTACCATTCTGCTTCAGACTTCCTGTTGCTGTATCATGTCAGTTTCCTGTTCTTACTTACTACCTTGTCAAGAGCACAGAGCCAAAGTAAGTCAGCACAAAAATAATCAGGACCAACATGATACTATCTGGGATTATAAATTAGTATGCACTAAAGATTTTATATTACCAATTCATGTTCAAGACCATGCACTCATGCACAACATTGTTGGATTAGAAATTTTGTGACTAATATTAGAAGATTCTTCAGTTGTGCTGCAATGATTAAATGACCCTGAATTTGTGTAATGAGGTAAAATAGCAGGGGCATTATTGTACAGTTCTGAAATACATAGTCTGTTCTCTTAAATCAGCATATGTTTGATGTTTTGCAGCACAACGAAGTAGATGTGTTTCGACATACTGCCAGTTATATTTGTTATAATAAATATATCGGTTATTTTCTATTTGTCCCTTATTCATGAATTTCAGTATTTTCATCAGTTTTAATTGCAGTTTGGTCACATTTGGTTATCCACAGAGGCCACAACATATCATCTAACAGATCTGTCATAGTAGCCAAGATCTGCTTTGCTAATGAAAAGGTGGTAAATGAAATGAGGCGGTTTTTAACCTCCACTAAATCCTACACTGTGATTAAATTTCCCCTGTGGGCTTTCACTGAGAGCATACAAATCGATGAGGTAAAGTAATTTTAGCCTCCAGTGTGAGGATATAAAAGCGTTGGTCAGTCACTGCGGCGGAATTGTCCTTTAACTGTTCCGCCAATAGGAGGCGTCCAAGCAGATGCGTTTTAGAATTCAGAACGTTCGTCGACCAATCCGCGCTCGGCTTTCTCCGCCTGCGTGCGTTCGTGCGCTGATTTTTTTCCCCTTCTCCCCCTCTGATCGGCAGACACAGCTCCGCTTCCCACGGTGAAAAGTTACGTTTGCAGCCAGCGGAGTAACGTTGTGTAACCATGTCTTCTTACAAATACCAAACCCTGTAGACATCGACATTGCTTCCTCTGTCGGCAAAGTCTCCGCATGAGAGAGGACGCCGATGTGCCTGTGAGGGCTGTTCGTTTCAGGTTCATGTGTTTTTTCCTCCGGATTTCCCAGCCGCTGGTGAGTGAACACCATTTTACGCATGTTTAGCTACCTACACGCTGCGAGATTAGTGTGGATTCACCAGGTAAATAGGGGTAAATAACGCGCTGACACGCTGTCTAGTGGATGTGGTGAGCTGTGTGTGTCACGGTGTCTTTGGCTGATTTCAGGTCAGTCACCTGGCGGCTGTCAGCCTCGGGTGCACGTCAAGCCAGGCCAGATGTTTGTGGCTGCAGGGCCCGGGCTTTGCAGCCGTATGATAATCCTATTTATGCACACACGCACACACACACACCGTTGACTGTGATGACTTTGACCAATACCAACATTTCTACTAATATGCACCTAGTGCACTTACATATTTTGTGCAAGGCGGCGAAAACTGCAGCTCTTCATAGTGAAGCAGCTACAACTGTTCAGCTTTCACTTAATGCATCGGTGAAACAGAGCAAGAGCCGTCCATACAAAAAAATATGGGCAAGAAATGAAGATATTATTCAGGGGGGAGCAGGATTGAGTGGAAATGTGGAAGTTGCTCTTCAGTAAGACTTACACTTCTTTGACAGGAAGTCAGAGTCGGTGCTCCCTCCTGTGAGGAACAAGGAAGCCAAAGGTTTGTTAACAACCTGCTGCTTAAAAATGCTACCGCCGAGCACCAGGGTCACCACAAAACTGCAGCACTGCAATAATACAGTCCATGCTTCATCATAAAATACATTTCAGTTGAGCTACATGCACCTTTTTGCATTATTTTTTTAATGCTTTGCCACTGAGGAGGGACAGTCATTGCAGCATAACAGGTACCACAGGTAACACAAAAACACAGGTACATACTTTGCATACTTACACTTACATTTACTCATTTGTTGCTTTTATCCAAAGCAACTTACAAGTGAGGTACAAAACAAGCAAAACTCTCAAGTCAAGGAGGAAAAAACGAAAACAAAGCAAAGCACTATCGGAAGTGTGTTTATTTTTTATATATATATATATAAAAAAGTGCATTT
>OMLM01009619.1:0-11477 GCA_900302695.1 Helostoma temminkii | reverse complement strand
GACGCAGAGAAGCGCGTGCACACATGTCAGTGTGTCTCATTTGTGTATCGGTGACCTTTGTCTGCATTTTGTGCTGAGCATGATTTTTGCAACAGCACTATTTAAAGAAGTTGTTTATTAAGACTTGCTGAACAGCCCACGTTTGGACAAGTGAACAAACATATCAAATTCTAGTACCATCATAGTAAAAAGTAGTCAAAGGTAACTTGACTTGAAGTTTTGATGAGGCTTCATTAGTTGATGACCAAACAGGTGTCTTAAAGAACACCTGTATGTGTCCTGGGACATCCCTGACATTGTGTGGGATGTTTCTTGTCATTGCTAGAACTCTTGCAATAGGTTGGGGATTCCTCGTACAGGAAGTCACTTACCCTTTGACATCATCTTCAGTCAACACAGACACCGTGGTAGCAGCTGGAATCAACAGGTTTTTGGCACGCACCAACCAGTAAACCTGCACTGATTTTCATTTCAAACATTTCTATCAGTTGTTTTATCTCTGCTTTGACACAGGAGGCTGACGTCCAAATACGGTTCTGTTTGGCCTAGCCATTTTCCCAATGAGGAAAGCAGCCTCCAAAGACAAAGCAAACAACAGAGACACACTAGACATCAGTTCAGAGGTCTGGAACCATGCTAGGAGTCAAAGCTGCATAAATAGTAAACGTGGTGACAGGCTGACAGCTGTGTTTACTGTTTCATTGCATTGAGGTCATTGATTATCAGGCAGAAATGTCAGGTGTGCGTATGTGTTTGTGAACAGGCGGATGCACATTCTCAAAGAATAACAAAGCAGCTGCTTGTGCTTTTTATGTGTGAACTCGTCATTTGCATTTGCTGTTAATAAATGAGGGCGAGCGAGCGAGTTGTAATAGAATAAGAATATTGTGTGTAATTTCCTCTCTTGCTATCAGTCAGTCTTTTCCGACCTCATGCCTCTGAAGCTGCAACTTATATTAACATTTTTTTAAGCTTTTCTGAAACTTAAGTTGTTTGTTAGTATATAAAATGTTTTAAAATGTGACTAATACATCAAATACACTAAAACAATTCAAATTCTCACAACAGTAATGATGAACTGATGATTTATAAATCGATAAATGTTCTGCCTTCAGTCAGCGCTGCTGCAAACACAACGCAACTGAGTGACATAGCTGGTACACGTCAGGCCCAAACAGTAAAAACACACATTCTGACACAGTTTATCAAGAGAAAACATGGGTGTAGGAAACATTCAGATGGCAGTTTTTCATTTTTTTTCATAGCTGATGTTGCAAAAAAAAATTTGCTGAATTGATCATTGGGATCAGTATCAGTAAAGGTTGACCAGAACATCTAACAACCCTAATCAGTGGTACTCACATAGTAAAATTCAACTTTAAATTTAATTTGTCACATACACAATCATACACAGTATGTTTATACACTGTAAAGGATAAGGGGAATAGGGATTTGGAGAAATAGACAGTCAAAAACAAATGACATTTGAAGAGAAGATGTTGTTTGTTACTGGAAGGAAGAAAGTGATAGTTTGGAGGTGACAGCTGAGAGATGGAAGGGTGTAAGAAACAAGGAGAACCAATGAATGGAGTAATAAAGTGACAAGAGAAGAAGAGGGCAGAGAAAAGAATAATGGAAGAGTGATGATAACCTTTATCATCACTCTTCCCCTCTTCCATCATTCTTGGTGAACGCAAACACTCTGTGTGTGTGTCAACGCATGGATCTAGCTGCTGTGCTGCTTTGTGATGACTAAATGACAGTTTTTTAGGATGTGTTGTGTAGACAGATGTTCATTACACTGAAAGCAGGACACATCCGGGGGGTTGTATGGTGCTGCTTGTGTTTGTAATTGGCTGTGTTAGTAGTGTCCATATGTTGGGGTACTTGCAGCCCAGTGGTTTAGTCCTTTTCTTAGTGAACTGTGTGTGTGTGCGTGCGTGCGTGCGTGCGTGCGTGCGTGCGTGCGCGCAGACAGCATCTGTTGGCTTATGTAGTCAATAATACTAACTAATGATCCATGCCTTCCCCACAGGGCCACAGTTAGAGAAACCAAACCATTAAGATTAAGACTTAGAAGTAGTGTTTCAAAAGGCTTTAAAATTTGAAACAAGCAGATAGACGGGAGCCTCTATATACAAAATATCTAGTCAGAAGATTCACAAGATTTAAACAGGTGAAGCAGGAATAGGTCTACATTGTGATAAAATGAGGAAACTGGCATTTATTGTATCGGCACCCCCTAAAATATACTATATACATTTGAAACCTGAAATTGAGTCAAAGAAAAATTTTATCCCAAAATGTTTTACACTCTTACTGTTATGCACTGTTCCTCCTGTTCATAATCCACGCAGGGAGGGAGCCTGTCTACTTTACCCACAGTGACATTACAAGTACTACAAGTCATTTGTGAATCTAGTGTACTGGCAACTTGGACAATGAACAGATGATTCTGTTTGTCCCGAGTTTACATGAGAAAATGTCTATAATTAACTTTTGTACATCCTAACGATGAACTGTGATATTATGACACAACCGTTCATCAGTGTTTTCCTATTAGGTTCTCAAAATAGTGATCACAGCTTCAAATGTGCCGTCCTAGAACAGTCTCAAGTAGCTATGCATACTGTAGTGCATGTACAGCTTACTGAGTGTGTCTGGGCATTGCTGGAAAAGAGTATTTAGTAAACTTTCCGTAGATAAACAGGTTTTTACCTAACTAAAAGTGAGGACACACACTTATCAATCTGTCAGGCTGTGCTTGTGTAGCTGAGGTTATAGTCTGAAATGTAGTATGACAAACTGTAGTATAAACATTCTTGAGATGGGTCATATGTGTTTTGATGTTTGGCTGTCATGTAGCCCTCATTGTATGAGCACTACAGATTAGACTTCATGTTCCTTTAAGTTTCTTGTTGGGTAAGTTTGAGGTAGTGACACAGGAAGTTACTTATCAGAGCAATCATGAAATGCAAACTGTCTCACAAGAAGCAGAAAGTAAACACTTCTAGATGCCAGATAGAGTCGGACCAGTTTATCAGTGCACAGGATGCAGGGACTTGTCTGGATGTTTTTTAGCACCTGAACAGTTCTGCTGTTTTAGATGCAGTCTTTCCTCTGAATCTGTCTGTGACCAACAGAGAGGTTCCTTATACCTGACTTTGTACATGTCATACATGTGCAAGTGTTAGTGAGTAAAAATTAATATAAGTGAAGTAGTAGTTAAACAGGTGTTAACTCAGAAGAACTGTATGGTAATGTCAGGGTTGTCTATGGTCCCCCCATTCACTCATGTGACATTTGTAATTTACAGGTACAGTAATTTAATCAAATATTCTTGTTTTCAAATGATATTTTTAATATATAAATTAGGTTATATTCTGTTGTGAAATATTTTATCATAATATTTCATGGGGGTTGGCTGATTCAGAACACGATCCAGTTCTTGACCTAAAAATTAGACAATCCGAACTGTGATCCGTTACAGCCCCAAAGCCTAACGTTCAAAAGCCATCATCTAGGATGGTGTTAAGGTGCCTTCGTCCACATCTGTGAAAGTGGTAAACATGCCCTTGTCCCAAATATTTTAAAACAAACACTAAATGAGAAAATATATCAGATTTCTCAGTTTCAACATTATATGTTTTTGTACCATTTTCATTGAAATACAGGATTTAATAATTAGCATATCATTGCATTTAGTTACTACAACAGATTTTTTTCATTGTGTTTTGTTTGTTATAGAGACAGTGTTAACATATTGCAGCACACAGTCACACAACATTGGAAATTCAAGCACAACAACACAACATGTAGTTAGTTTTTGGTTGTCTACACATGTAATATAGTTTATTATTCTGGAGTTACAGACACACAACAGTATGGCTTTGCTAATATATGAAGTTTTGTTATGATGTTCTGTGGAAGCTGTGCCTTATCTCAGGTATCTCTGGGTGTCATGTGAATCCTGAAATTCTGCAAAGTGTACTTCAGGATAAAGTTTAGGGTTATCCTGAGGAAATTAGGCATTATTTCATTATCTATAGTTAGTTGTGGTGTGTAAGGTGTTTAAGTGTGTGTCTTACTGTTTGTATTTTATCTACCTTTTACTGTTATCTATTGAAGGATTTTGATGGGGTGGAGTTTTTGCTTTGTGTTTAGGTACTGGTTTTGTGTAAGGTTACAGGGAAGAGTACACACTGCAGGTTAAGAGAAAATGAAAGTGTAATGTTTTAATGTTCCAAATTAAAGTCATTACTCCACCCATCCTAAAGGTTCCAGCGTAGCAGTTGTTTGTGTCACTCTTGTATGTGCTTTGACCTTTGCTCACTATAGAGTTGTCTCAGTTAATCAAGAATTTCATATGCAGTAGTAGTTGGCCAATAAAGGTCTATTGGTGCCCATGCAAATGGCAGGTTGTAAAGCCAATATGTTGTTTGTTGTTTGTTTTTCTCATTTGGCATCAAGTAAAGTACAACCATATAATACTATCAATACTTTGTGAAGCATTGAAGACCTACAGTCTGTAGTGTTCCTGGACAGCTCACTAGCTACTGTGAGGAATGGCCTCTCATGCTACACTGTGAACTTGTGTGTGGAATAAGTTCTCTTATGACAAGAAGAGAGGAAATATCTGATATGCAGGATGTTTTAGAATTTGCCTGTGTCATACTTAAGACTTGAGGAACCTCAGAGAGATGTAGGATGCTTGTCTTGCCTATTTTGATGAACTATTTTATTGACCCTTTAATAGCATTTATTGCATGTACAGTAACAAATCAAGTTTAACAAGGTACAGTCATAAAGGTAGTCATCTGGGCTCCTTCTGTTCTCCTTCTGTTCTCCTTAGTGGTTGAGAGCTGCACCAAATAGTAATAATAATTGAAAGTATTCATCAAAGAGTAATGGAAAACGTTCTCTGGTTCAAACATCTCAGTTCATAATTTGCTGCTTTTGTTCATTGTTTTTACTTTTTAGCAAATTGAATCTTTGTGTCTCTCACCATTAGTCTGATATCTGAGATATGTCATTTTTTCTTTTAATCCTTCAATTTAGAAATGATATTGCATTTTAAAGTAACATCTATTGTTGTAGCAGAATCTATTGACAGCACACCTTTCCCACTCCTTGTTAAGGGATTTACCTGCAGTTGGACAGCTAGTGAACCTAAATGGAACAAATGCAACAAAGTCGAATTTTTGACTCAAAATCAAATGAATGTGAATCAGAGTGAGTCTGGACCACAGTTTATGTTTCTGTGGGTAAAATGTAGTACAGCTAAAAATAAACATGTTGAAATGCATGTTAAGTCACACAGACCATATGCTGCCATCGTCAGTACAGTGTGTGTTGACTCTTTGGTTCTGTGAATGGCCAATTTGACTTTCAGCCCATTTAACAAGACAAAATCTCATTGGCTGCACAGTTCAGGTGGGCAGAGTCTTTGGTCCACTCACTGGTTGGATCACCCTGGTGATTGGGTATGATTTTTTTTTCCATGCACGCTCATACTGTACATGGACACACTAGCACAGTCTCACTGTGTGTTGGTAATCCCCCAGCGTCTGGATGAATAACCCTAATTGGTTAAACCAGGTCATGTGGGGGGTTTATCTGTGTGGTGACTGGGCATCTGGAGGAACAGTAGTGCCTTGAGTGGGATTTGGGGAGGTGTTTAATGGGTGTATTGTAAGATTGTGTTGTCATTGAAGCATTGTACAGTTGCCATGGCGGTGGCGGCCATCTGGTGCATATATGGTCTATACAGGACAAGAAGCGAGGCAAATGGCTGACACCACTTGGCCAACTGGGCCACATTTGCATGAAGCTCTTTTGTATAGTCAGTCTTAGTCTTAGTCCAGACTGGACCACATTGGTCTTTTTCTAAGATTGACCCTGTATGTTTAGGTAATTAGCCATAATTTGCAAAATGAAGCCTCCTGCTGTTCACTGCCTCAGTTTAACAAGAGCACACACACCATAAAACATTTGCAGTGTGAGCAATGCAGTCTGAGCCATACACTTTCTGAGCCATACACTATGCATATAAACAAAATCTAACGCGATATGCATAACAGACTGCGATACAGTTGTTAATTAACATCCCACATGTTTAGTTTTATCTTATATGCCCCGGTGAACCATGAACCATGCTATTATTACAGTGTTCAGACCACAAATCATATGCTCATAGAAAGGTAAAGGTCTAGTGTGGAGATAACATGCAGCCTATTTTCCTGATACAGTGTCTGTGTGGCTCAATTGGCTTAGTGTGGTCTTCTCTAAGCCTGCTAACCCCCCACACAGGGTTCTGCTGTAATAATCAGAGTTAGGGCTCAGTTACAATTCAAGGGTTAAGAAGTGGATTTCCTTCAGGACAAAAAAACACAAATCTATTGCCTTAACAGCACATAGATCATAGTTCACCCGCCCTGCACATGTTCACATGGCTTTTTCCTAAAGCCCATTTATTAGCACACTTTTGTTACTGTTGTCAGTGAGTGTGTATTTGTAAGTATATAGTGGGTGGAATGAGCTTATCATTAAGACTTCTGATGTCACAAAAGTAAAACAAACTTTTATAGGCACAGTGTATTGCAGTTTGAGGTATCCTGTAAACAGGTTTCCTAAAATGTAATCTTAATGAATGCTCAGTGTTCTCAATAGCAGGTGGGGCAAAAATCCCTCAGGTATCCATTAGTTTTTTAACTCTACACTGTGATATTTCTAATAAAAAAACATTCTCAGGCTATTTTATACATTTTGGTTTTATTATGTAAACTATAGCATTTTTTCTGCGCAGTCTGCACATTTCAAGTCTCTGTAATTTTTTAGATTTGGGACATAGCAATATTACATGAATGAAAGCAGTCACATTTAGTACTTTGTTGCATATCCTTTGCAGCAGTGATTGCATGAAGTCTGTGCTTCATGAATGTCACCAGTTTCCAGGTAGCTTCTCTGCTGAGACTCTTCCTGGTCTGTATTGCAGCAATCTTTAGCTTATCAGCATAATGACCTGCCGACCATTGAGTTTTGAGTTTTATGCATTGTGTCCTGCACTGTTGCCATGCATTGGACCCTCTGTTGGCAGATTATCAGCTGATTTATTGTATTATATCCAGCGTTCCTCAGAAGAAGGCGAGACAACAGTTCTTTAATGTCAGCTTGGAGTGTCACAGTACATAATCAGTTCTTCAACACTTATCTATAATTAATAAGTTGGATTTATGTGTCCATAAGTACTCCCTACTCTCTAGTTACTGTAGGTCCATAAAAATGGTACTTAAAGAAAGTAATACTGCTTGGTCCCTTATTATTTATTTGCATTACATTTCACAAAGTGTTCAACATGTGACCAGGAGGAACTGGGTTCAAACCACTAACCACTGTTAAGTTAGGTTGAAAATGCTCGGTGTCAAATATTTCTGTGAAAACTGTAACAGATCTTTTTTTTGTTATAGTTTCTTTTAGGTGAAAGATTAATAATGCATAACATTAGACTACAACTAATAAAAGCAGTTACAAAAGAAAGTGAAAGGAATAGATATGATGCCAATACAAACTGTCGATAATAAGGGTTTCAAATTTCAAACGCAAATGATTCAATAATTGGTCTTACATGCACGATTTAATATGTTCTTAAACGCAAAGTTGTGGTGAAAATGTCCACATTATTGGTTTAGTGTAGTATTTGATTACTTTTTTTTGTTTGTTTGTTTTCACTCCTTGAATCTGTAGCAGCACAGTGGTGGTAAATAGTAAATGTTCTGCACTTATATAGCGCTTTTCTACCTGGGTACTCAAAGCGCTTTGACACTGCTTCTCATTCACCCATTCACTCACACAAGCACACACACACTCACACACCAATGGCAGAGCTGCTATGCAGCTGACCTGACTCATTGGGGGCGACTTGGGGTTCAGTTTCTTGCCCACGGACACTTCGACATATGACTGGAGGAGCCAGGAATCAAACCACCGATCTTAAGACCGGTAGACGACTGCTCAAGCTCCTAGCACTGTGGCTTCATAGCAAGAAGGACCCGAGTTTTCACAGTTCAGCCACATGCTTTTCTGTGTGGAGTTTAAACGTTCTCCTCATATCTGCGTGGGTTCTCGTGTGTAGTATGTGGTTTAGCATTATCCTGCTGAAATATGCAAGGTCTTCCCTGAAATGTCCTCTACATGGGAACGTATTCTGCTCTGAAACCTGCATATTTCTTTCAGCATTGATCTTGGCTTTCTAGATGTTCAAGCTGCCCATTCCATTGGCACTAATGCACCTCCATACCATCAGAGGCAGGCTTATGAACTGAGCGCTGAAACAAGCCAGAAGGTTCCTGTCCTCTTTAGTCCGGAGGACAAGTATTCCAAAAATGTCAAATTTGGATTAATCTGACAACAGAACAGTTTTCCATATTGCCACAGACCCTTTGAAATCAGCTTAATCCACATGGACATCACTGCATGGGCCTGAACCCAAGCATACCATAGGATCATGTCTAATATTTATGCAGTGCCTGAAGACCTGAAGATCACAGGCATTCACTTGTGTTTCGGCCTCATCCCTAGTGCATTTCTCAAAGAACATTATTCTGAAAGTGTAGATGCAGCTGTTCACAGTTTAGTGAACCTCTGCCCATCTTTACTTCTGGGAGACTCTGACTCTCTAAGATGATCTTTTTATACACAGTCATGTTACTGACCTGTTGCCAATTAGCCTAATTAGTTGGAAAATGTTCTTCCAGATCTTTCTTATTAGTACCACCTACTCTTTTTGGGATGTTTTTCTGCCATCAATTTCAAAATTACTGAATTAATTCTTAAAATTATACATTTTCTTTGTTTGAATAAAGTATTTTCTTTGTTCTCAGACACAGCAAATCACTGAGTTCTGTTTTATGAAGATTTTACGCAGCATACCAGCTTTTTTGGAATAGTGGTTTTATATTGTAAAGTACTGGGGTGTGGTTTTAAATCTGAACACCACTATGTGTTGGCATCTTGTTTGCTACAGCTCCCACTTGATAGTTGACTTACTGGAACCGTGATGTACCTTTAGGACATTAAAATTCTCTCTGCCTTATCCACATGCCTGACTGGCTGTGTGACAAAAATCTAGGTTACCCCAGTTTACCCCACTTATTCCTTTCTCTTCCTCTGCCCATGATGCCTTTAAATCCCAGCACCATGTGAGGAAAGTCGGTGAAACCATCTGGCATTACATGTGAAATGAGCAATGCTCTGTCCTGGTCATTACCTCCTGCTAACGTCACTTAGTTATGAACTAATGGCATTTCCTTTTAAAAAGCCAGGAATCACTGTTTATTATTCTGTCAGCAGCCGAGAGGCCAGAGTGGATATCCTGTACCTGAAGGTAGCAGGTGTGGGGGGGGGAGTATAGGTGCAGGAAGGAAGATGGAAGATTACAT
Source organism: Helostoma temminkii (assembly GCA_900302695.1). NCBI lineage: Eukaryota > Metazoa > Chordata > Actinopteri > Anabantiformes > Helostomatidae > Helostoma > Helostoma temminkii. Next base: position 2,040 of record OMLM01009619.1, on the reverse strand, counting down.
GAAATAAAAAGATCTCAATAAAGCAACTGTTCTTGATGGAAGCCTTTAGTTCATCGACCCGTTTGTTAACTTCCTTGTTTCTCTTTCTGTCTGAAAGGTGAGAGGCAGAGTGTGTGAGGGAGCGAGTGAGAGACAGATCAAGAGCGAGAGAGGGAGACCATGGATCATCAGAGACAGAGGACTCTCTCCACATCAGGAGAATCCCTGTATGCTGTGCTGGGAGTCGACAAGAATGCCACAGCAGAGGACATCAAGAAATGTTACAGGTATATGTAGCATAGAGTGAGTGTTCGAGCATAAGGTAGGGAAGGACTACTTTTTTGAATCCATATGACGTTATCAACACTAGAGGGAGTCAGAGGACAGTGACCGACTTTTTAATGGGTCAAAGGATTGTTTCCAGGGCTTGACATTAACACCTGCCAAATGCAGTTGGATTTCAGCAAAGGGTGGGGAACACAGTCACTCCCACTGGTTGAATTTTATATATGTTTTAATTGTAGTCATCTGAAGTAATAAACTAATTGCAATGGGACACGTCTAATTCTTTACTGAAGTTGAAGTACATGTTCTAAAGTAGAGAAGTGCAAGACTCCAGTAAGAAAACAACAGATTTTACAGGATGATGCTGTTGGTAACATAAATGTAAAGTTTAGTACTGATTTGTTTGACAAACTTTCAAAGGTGAAACATATGACAAAGAAAATTAAAAGTAATACTAAGGAAAAGAAAGATCTGTATGATCTGCATTACTGTAGCAGCATGCTGCTGAACACTAACAACCAGGGTCTTAGAGACAGAAGACTTGTGACATTAGGGGTCAAAAAGCATAGTGATTCATGTGATTTGTGTTCCTTAGAATAGTTCCAATGGGGTGATTAAGATCGATTGCAAAAATCAGGATTTAGCATCAAAGATAACGTATACATCTGTTTTTACAGTACACGTCGGTCAGAATCTATACACTGGTAACAAACAGCTCTGAGGCTGGAGATGACTGCAGAAAGGTTCAGAGATAAAGAAACACTATGGGACTTGTCTGCATTTCTTATGCTATGTACTACTAAACTTCTCATAAATAATATGTTTTGAACAACAGCCTACTCTGTGTTGCGTTAGTACCCTAAGACCTGAACACTTGTGCCTGAACTGTACGGAGAGTCAAATAGCAAAAGTAGCAAATCATGCTTATTGGAGCTTTTGACCTGAATAACTTTAATAAGCGAAGTCAATATTAACACTTTGAAACAGCTTAATAAAATAATCTGGATAAAGGCCGACAGTGACAGTAGCTAAAATGACCAAATTCCTTTTGTTGTTTCCTTTTTACAGGAAACTGGCCCTGAAGTTTCACCCAGATAAGAACCCGGATAACCCAGAGGCAGCAGAAAAGTTTAAGGAAATCAACAACGCTCACACCATTCTGAGCGACGCCACTAAGAAGAACATCTACGACAAATACGGCTCGCTGGGGCTATACGTTGCAGAACAGTTCGGAGAGGAGAACGTCAACACCTATTTTGTTTTGTCCAGCTGGTGGGCCAAGGTAGGATGTACAGTTAAGGCCAGAGGTTGTTGGACTAAAGAGGTGCAGCCTTCCACTGATAGTGCTTTCCACACATTTAGTGCTTTTTGAACAGTTCTTTTAAATTCAATTTAATTTTTCTTAGCATATTACTGCACTTATAGTTCAGGATGCACTGCCTACTCGTCCATGTTCACTTCATCAGTTATTTACTTGTTTCATGTCTCTGTGTCCACTTTTTGTCCCACAGGCCTTGTTTGTCTTCTGCTGCCTGGCCACAGGTTGTTATTTCTGCTGTTGCCTGTGTTGCTGCTGTAACTGTTGCTGTGGTAAATGTAAACCTCGGCCACCCATGGACCAGGAGCCAGAGTTCTACGTCTCCCCAGAGGACCTGGAGGCCCAGATGACCGCTGAAGAGAGAGGTGAGGACAGGGAACCAGAAACACAGAAGTTTACCATGTTTCTGCTGGTGACAATAGGCTGCTGTTCATCCCTTTTAAACCGTGTTGCTTTTT
>OMLM01009618.1:0-11112 GCA_900302695.1 Helostoma temminkii | reverse complement strand
GAGCTAAGTGGTACTTAAAACATTGTAATATGAGAGTGTTGAAATTTTTTATTTATTTTTTCATGACCAAACATTCAGAAGATGGAACTTGAGCAAACTACATAAATGCATGCATGTGCATTTTGTATAAAAGCATAATGCACGTGTTATCAACTCATTTTTCAACATTCAGTGTGTCTTCATACATGTCAACTCCCCTGCTGATACTAGCTCCCAGTATTTGAAGTCTATGTGGTTGTTGTGGGAAAAAAATTCTTGGAGTCAATAGAGATCCTGCCGCTCTCTTCCTATGTTACCCAGACACATGTTCTATCTCCCATGAGTGCTGAGCTGTACCTAATTGCTGCAGACTCTGTTCAGTAAATTCCATCAACTGAAGAATGTTGACAGTAGACGCAATACTTGTGAGCCTGTTAGCTTGTTGATGTTACACCTGCATGACGTGGAGCTGCCCAACAACATTATTATTATACCATTATTCAGGGTTGATATTTATTTAGCATTTTTGTTTAAATACTTTTACTGATATTTATTTATTGTCAGTAACACTAACAGACAAGTTGTTATATATTTATTTACTGATATATTCTGTGTGTGTGACAGTTAATAACCATAAGTGAATGATTTCACTTTGTGTATCTGTATATTTTCAACATGCTTTAACAGTACTGTGATACTACTCATAACAGTGATGATTGTGGTCTTTATAATCGTGATATTAAATGTTCATATTGTGTACACTCACACACGCACACACACACGCACACACAGAGTCAGGGACAAACTTGAATGCCACTGATGTACTGTGTTTTTGTGAGTGAGGGAGAGGAGGCTTTAAATTGTTTTGGTTTATTCACAACATCGTCCACCTACTCTGAGATTCTTGTCAAGTCTGCATTGTCATCTGTAGAATGCAAAACACACACACTAAACACCAGCCACCTTGTTACTGAGCTGTTGTGGCTCTGGTTTAAAACTGCATGTCAGCAAATGTAGATGGCTGCACACAAACAAAAGCAGTGTTGCTGCTGAAACTGCATTTCTCCTAATCTGTGGTGTGTTGTTGAAGGCTGTGTGCATTCATTTTCTTGTGAAGAACATATTTCTACATGCGTACCACCCACATGTCTAACATGTCACTGTACTAATATTGCACCTTTATCTAACAGCTCAGTCAAAGTAAAAAACCCTGCCCACGCGTCAGACAAGACTGGTAATTAATAACCTTGCCCATGCAGCTAATGAGCCAATAATAACACTGTAATAATAACCATAATCAGCGGGACACACTGCACTTCTGATGTCAGATTAACTTTGGTAGGACAAAGAAAATAACTTCAAAATACCAGCATCCAGTCCACTCTCCAGTACAAAAGGTGCACAGAGAGGCTGTTTCCACTGCCTAACAACAACACAGCAGAGCTCTTTGTATTTCTACGTACACATCTAACAAGTCACTGTAATAATGCCGCCTGTGCATCTTGAAACATTTTTTCCACTAATTATTAACCCTTTGGGGTCTAGGGCTTTTTTTACCTTAAAATATTCCACCTTAAAAACTTTTCACCATGTTTGTTCTCATTTTATTCAGCACAATCTCATCTGTGTGACGGTAACGTACAAGAAACATATAATCCGGTCTTGTTGTTTTCTGTGCTTGCCGTCAGCATGTAGAGCATTCTCTGCAGGTTCATGAGTTTATTACTGTTTCTTTCTGCAGCAGGAAATGACGAAGCTATTAGGGAAAATGCATCACCAGATGAGCCTATGTTGCTTACTTACTTATTACCTACTTGTTACTCGGCCATCAACACTGTTTTCTAGACGCATAGAGTTAGAAGTGAGGCGGAGCGTCGTCTGGTTGCTACATTGTGTTAAATTGGCCAAGCGATTTAGACGCGCCATCGACCTCAGAGGATTAAAGTAGTCTCTAAGAGAAACGTGAGACTAACCATTCACACACATGAATCACACACACACACACACACACACACACACACACACACACACAGTCACCTCACAATTCAGTTCTGGCAGGTGACTAGACTGGCCATCATGCCGAACTCAGCATAGCACCAGGTGCATTTTTGATCAGCAATCTTTCTTTCTGTTATGTGTGTGTCATAGACAGTCCGGCCACTGCACTGCTGAATTCCACCTTTGGCGTTCCATCAACATTACATTATCACTGAATATTTAGAAAATCGATTCACAACCATTCACATTTGCATCACATTTGCAATTTTTTTTTTTTTTTTCTTTGTTTTTGTTGTTGTTTTCTTTCCCCACCTCCAATAGACACACAACTCAAATAGTCACATGAATTGAAATGAATTGATAGAAATTAAGGGGTCCAACTTGAGGGAAGTTTGCATTTGATGTGCTTTATTTTGTTGCATTGTCTGTAAAGGCAGTTCTGCCAAGGTTATTGTGTGTGTGTGTGTGTGGAAAATGTAAGGATAAACTATTAATGAATTGTGTATTATAGTTATAAGATTAAAAAGGGAGCAAACATTAAGATCTTTGAACAATAACTATAGTATTTTTAATATCAAGAGATGGCTAGAACTTCTGTGTTAGTAACACTACAGAATGTACACTGGATTTTTTCCTTGACTTTCTAATGTTATTCCTTTAGTTACTTTGTGTTTATTGATGTGAGGTGACTACTACAAACTTGTAGACATATGTATTTAACATCACCTGATAAGAAATGCATTTTGATGATCGCCTCAGTCCAATCCTTTCAGTCACCCTCACTTTTTACTGACAGTAGCAGCTGGTATGAGAGGAAACCTCCAGTTAGAGCCATTCTTACTTTTATTCTGGCACCCAGCAACATAACAAAACAATATTTTTGGTACAGGACGTAGGCTGAGCTGAATATGTTTTCCTCTGTTTTGATTCCAGCTAACACTGTGACATAATCATGACATTGGCAGTAAAGGGGTCTATTGCCGTTCTACTGTAATGAGCTACTGCCCTGAAAAAATGTTACCACGACATCACAATCACTATAGGCAGAAAGAACAGTTAGTTTTTTCCCTACTAGTCATCTGGGTCATTAGGTTAGAGTTTAATTGTAGGCTAATCTAGTCTAGTCTACCGACTTTGATACATGTTATATTACATTTGTTACTTTCTTCAAGCACTCCTCTTGAATCAGAACCGACCGTTGATCTGGATCTACTGACATGATATGGGCCTCTCTGACACTGATGTACGATTGGCTGATTGTTTTACAGAAGTACAGAGATTTTAAGACCGTTACAAAGTGTTACTTTTTACCTCAAATACACAAAGCACTATTCTATAAAGCCAGTTTCTTCACCAACACACCAACAAGAGTGAGATTCATTTAGGATGCCATCAGTCAAAATCACAGAATGAACATTAATTAGCAATCTAATACTGATATGAGTTGTTTTTGACAAACAGTGATAATTGGCAAAAAAAACAGGAGAAGCTGCTCTGTGTATGACGCAGGTAATTTAAACACAGCAAATGTGATTGGGAGCCTGCAAGTTTATAAAAGTACTTAAAAGAGACAGGAATCTCCAGATCCAGTAACATTTGCATTAATTACTAATAATGATAATGATATTAATACAGCTTGACACAGGGTGAATGTCAACACTGAAATGCTCTCCAGAGACATAAGATTTTACCCACCACAGATGATTGAATGTGGTGAAACACTCACTCAATCTCACTGCAAGAAAAAAAAATGGAGGGTATGGAGGGTCAGCTTCAGCCAGTTAGAATCACAGGCAATTGGTAGGGACATATCAGGCAAACAGAAAAGACATGATTGAGGATGGAGAGCATGTTGTATTGAACTTTAGCTATTATTTTTAGATTTGAGGGATAAAGAATGCTCATATTGCTAATCCACAGATGTGACTTATTTCCCTCTTTGTTCTCTACTGCTCAGTGACAAACAGTAAAAGGGGAGATTGTTCCACTTGACTCACTGGAGGTCCCAGACGAAGCTGTCATGTCAGTGACTGTTCATGAGCATCGCAAATCCCGCACCAGCACGGGCTCCATGAACATCTCATTGTTCCACAAGGCTTCACATCCTGACAGCGTCCTCACCCACCTGAACACCATGAGGAAACAGTGCATGTTCACTGACGTCACTCTATGGGCTGGGGATCGCTCCTTCCCGTGCCACAGGTAAAGTCATGCTATCAGTATCGGTGCATTTTACTGGTAACATTAAACAGACCCAACAATACTCAGTACTTTTCTAGAGACACTTGTAAATTCTGGTTGCCTTGTTTTTAATGATCGCAAGATTTTTGGTGTGCGATAAAATGCTACATTTGTGTCTTGCAGGGCAGTCTTGGCAGCGTGCAGTCGTTATTTTGAGGCCATGTTCAGCGGAGGGCTACGAGAAAGTCTGGACAGTGATGTCAATTTTAGAGACAGCATACATCCTGAGGTACAGATGCAGCTATTGAACACTAATATACTGTATAATCATATATAATGTATAATTACATTGTATTGACCCCCTGCCAAAGTTCAATAATGTTAAAGTCTACCAGAAGACACTTCTGCGGGAGGTGTTTAAATAAAACTGTTCCCAACAGTTTTTGTAAAACCAGCCTGATGTCTTTGTTCATTTTGCCCTGCAGCAAGTAGAAACTGGACAGTGGTTGACTTGTGCTGTTGGATTGTTATGTCCTATTATTATGTCTTATTAGTCGGTTGAAGTCGAAATGATGGGAGATAAGTGGAAAGAAAGTGACAAACTTTTTACCTCAATAAATGTTCCCTGCCCTGGTATTAGGGCAAAGTGTAACTTGTTTATGTTACACAAATGATATGTTCAGTTCTGAAAACTCACTCTCTATAATTCATGAACCATCAGTGCTGGGACTACAGGTGTGTGACAGATTAGATTAGTGAACAAGTAAAATGTATCCATCATCTGCCTTTACAGCAAGATAGTATCATGCTACAATGCACATTCTTATCAGCTGCAGTTCTATGGGCTATATTACATTCCCTATTCAGCAACGTAGCAGGCAGCATGATGGATGACAGGTTTACTGCCACTTTTCAAGCCTAATCTTCACACAGTGTTGCAGTGAAAGGTACAAAATAGCTGTGTGGCCCATGTTAAAAGCAGGTGATGGTGACAGTCATGGACAATGGAGGAGTGAAAGAACTAGAGAAGTGCCCTTCATTTTATTTATATATAATGATCATCAAGTGAGTACAAACTAATAAAAATATAGAAGCATAACGTCAGCGCTGCCCGTGTTTCTCCATCCAGCGTTGGGTTACCTGTAATGAACTTGTTCGCTAATCTCTAATTAGAAAACAGGCTGCATGCCCCTCCCTCAACAGGTGTAGGCTACCTGCTCAGCACTGAATCACATCAGCAGTAGAGAGGAGGACAGAGGATCAGAGAGCAGTAATAACTCTACTCTACTCTTCCAGGTCTTGGAACTTCTGCTGGACTTTGCCTATTCTTCTCGAGTCATCATAAATGAGGAGAACGCCGAGTCGCTGTTGGAGGCTGGTGACATGTTGCAGTTTCATGACATCCGTGATGCAGCTGCAGAGTTTTTAGAAAAGAACCTGCATTCCTCCAACTGTCTGGGGATGATGCTGCTGTCAGACGCCCATCAGTGTAAAAGACTGTACGAGCTGTCGTGGAGGATGTGTCTGTTACACTATGAGACGGTAACTACTCACTTTGTGGTGTCAGTCTGTGTGTAGCTAAGTACTAATACTTGCAGCTGTGGCATGATGGGGGAATATCAGCCACAGAGAAGCTGTCAAGCATGTCTCTTTTCAGGCCATACAGGGAGACATGAGCCTGAATGCGATGAAGCTTTACATTAAATTCAGGATTTCTTTCATCTGTTCTTTTTATAAAGAAAAAAAAAGCGTATTCCTGGAAGTCTCTTTCCTTATTATAAGACGTGAACTAACCACAGACGCTGAGCTGTTTTGCTTTTCTGAGAGACGTTAGCTAACCATGAAAGCTCAGCTGGACTGCTGTTATTACTAAGATGTAACTAACCACAGACTTTTCATTTGTTGATTATAATATTTATGCTGTGTTCAGGTCCTCTTGTTTAAATGGTGATTACTGTATGAGCAGCCAAGTGGGATAAATGTCAGCCCTTGACTTGTTATTCTGAGTTTGCAATATAAACTGTTGACAGATGATGCAAATACAGCACTTTTGGCAGTTACATTTAAAATCCAATATCAGCACAAATACAGTACATTTAGTTTCTTTTTTTAACACTTCATGGATCCACTGGAAAAAACATTGAAAGCAAACTGATTGAAGTTTAATGGAGGCAACATGTAGCAGCCATTAGAACCATTCCACACAGGGTCCAGCTTTTACCATAGTTGGATAAAGAAACTAATGACAACGTTTGTGTGTGTGAGCGTGTGCGCGTGTGTGTGCGTGTGTGCGCGCGTGTGTGTGCGCGTGTGCTTCTGTACATGAAAGCATGTCTATTCTGAAAGCTCTATTCCATCAATTCTGACTGATTAGATCAGTTTGGCTGCTGAATGGCTGTCCTGGCAATAAAACTGAATGGCTCTCTACTAGATGCCATTTCAAAGGTGACATCATACAGCCTGAGTGAAAAGGCTGAATGAACAGTTTGCTTTTTGTCATTGAGGCAACACAAAACTATAGACTGATCCATGTTCATCCTGTGTAAAGTAAAGGTAGGTTGTACCATACATGCACTGTAAGTGTTTGTCTGTTGTCTGTCCCTCAGGTTAGAGAATCAGAAGATTTCTACAATCTGTCTAAAGATAAACTGATGGAGCTGATTCTTAGTGATGAACTGGAAATAGAGGATGAGCAGGTGAGTGAGCCTCTCTTGTCTCCTTTTTTTGGTTGTTTTTTTTACCTTGTGTTTGCATTGTTTTTTTGTTTTTCTAAAGAGAATACAGCTTCATCCATTTTAAAAATGAGCAGACCAGCTAATCGTTCCTTTGGCTCATTGGTAAAAATGACTTCTGGTTGCAGGTTGTATTTAACTCTGTGATGCGATGGGTTCGATACGACTTGGAGGATCGGCGTCATCATTTACCAGAGCTGCTGAGGGGCATCAGGTTGGCTCTGCTGCCGTCTGAATGTCTGCTGGAGGCTGTAGCATGCGAAGAGCTTGTTATGGCCGACAAGAGGAGCAGGTAGGCTGTATTGAATCTAAAGCCCTCTACCTACAGAAACCCCGTGTATTAGGGTGAAGGTGGCCCTTCGTTAAGATGCCTCTGGCAGTTTAACTTAGAAATAGTGGCTGCACTATAATGTGCTGTCAAATCGCTCTAATGAAGCTGAATGTAACTGTCATTAACATGTTGTATACAGTACAGTGTATCACAGCTTTACTCAAATATCATAGTCAGTGTCAAAGTAAAATGCCACCTAATTGCCTCTATCACACCCGATGTCACTTTGGGTCTTTAGAGCAGCAGCTGTCTCTGACACTACCCTACGAGGCGGCTTTAAGAAGGGTCAACAGTGACCCCCCCTTCACACTTGTATGGTACCTTTTTACAACAAAGCGGCATTTTGGTGCAATTAGACATTGGCCAGTTTCTGGTTCAAGGTATACAGAGGCTTGAAAAAGCCACTCTACTGAACCACCACTAAAATACTGTTTCTGCAGTATCAGCTGTTTCATATGACTCAACAAAGACAGAAATTGCTTTCTCCCTCAGATTGTGTTGGGAATTTAGATCGTGGCTAAGAGAAAATTCTAAGTGCAAGAAAACGGGTGAATGTACACATTCTCGTACATCATCCTTACATGCCATTTAAGAACAAATATGTTTGTATGGGAGTCATATTTTGAAAGGGCGTTATATGTATGTGCAGTGGTGAAAGGAAGAGTAATGAAGGGACAGCCTGTCCAAAAATGCTAATTTCCCCACTGTGGGACTATAAGGGTTCCATTCTTCTGCGATCTGTCTTTTTGTGTTTATCCAGTTTTAGTTTTGTTTGTGTGTTGAATGCATTTTAATTAAAAAAAATGTGACAATACAGAAATAGTTAAAGGCTCTGGTCTCCTTTCCTTTCCTCTCCTCTAATCTGTTCTCCTCTTCTCTAATCTCCTCTCCTTTCCTTTCCTTTTCTCTCAAGTCTGTTCAGTTTAAACTGAAGAGCTGTTCCATCTGGACAACTAGTCCACTTGATAAGCATCCAAATCTTTTTAAAATTAAACTAGCCTTTGAAGGAGACTTATGCGAATGAAGACGTGTTAGCAGCTATAGATGTTGACAGAGAATTAGGCCAGTCCGTTAGTAAGAGCATTAAACAAATCTGTCGTGTCTCTTTTTGTGTTTTTACTCTCCTCTGCAGGTCAATAGTAGAAGAAGCAATGCAGTGTAAGAAGAAAATCCTTCAGAATGATGGAGTAGTGACTAGTCCCTGTGCCCGACCACGTAAGGCAGGACACACACTGCTTATACTGGGAGGTCAGACCTTCATGTGTGACAAAATATACCAGGTAAAATACAGACAGAGTCCAATACACCAAATGTTACATCAGGAATAGCTTCACTGTGTCTGAATTGATAAATAAAATAATGATGTGCTCGAACCATTGCTAGGTGGACCACAAAGCCAAGGAGATCATACCTAAGGCAGACCTCCCAAGCCCCAGAAAGGAGTTTAGTGCATGTGCCATTGGCTGTAAGGTTTATGTGACAGGAGGAAGAGGATCAGAAAATGGTGTGTCTAAAGATGTCTGGATCTATGACACTGTCCACGAGGAATGGTCTAAAGGAGCACCCATGCTAATAGCCAGGTGAGTTACAGTTGTTAAAATATAGTAAACAGAAAACGATGATAGTTTTACAGACTAATGTCGTACACAATGCTGCAGAGCTAATCACCGTATATAGTCCATGATTGTAGCAAAATACTGTCCAGCTGCCACCGAGTAGTTCCTCTTGGGATAACCATGACCTGGAAGCTGAGAATCTTCCCAGACACACATTGTTGTCTATTTACCTTTACGTCAGGGGTGTCAAACTCCACTCCACTTACAGCTTCTGTCTGGCTGAACACACCTGATCCAGGTAATCAGCAGAGGGTAGGGCAGGGTAGTTGCAAAACAAGCAGGGCCCTTGAGGACTGGAGTTTGACACCTGTACTTTACATGATGTGAATCTGACACTGGCACACTGATATAAATGATTTTAAAAATGACACAAATGCACTCCATGATATGTGCCACAGATTCCGAATTTATAGCTTGCACAGTGCAGTGGTTAGTCATGGTATATGCAAATAATGAGCATTTCAACATACTGAGCTGCTGTCAGTGAGATCTCAGCAATGTCAGAAGTAGGCCACATTATATAATGGTTACGGAATGGCTAATGTCAGCGAGCTCATACATTGTCTAAAGCGCATTCACACACATAATATAGTTACTCTGTTCTCCAGGTTTGGCCATGGTTCAGCTGAGTTGGAAAACAGTCTCTATGTGGTTGGAGGTCATACTGCCATAGCTGGAGTTTTTCCTGCCTCTCCATCTGTCTCTCTAAAACAGGTCAGAAGAGCATTCTCTCCTCTCTGAGTTTACAGTTTATTTTTCTCTGTTTTGAAATGTTAAAACCTTTATTTGTACATGTACACAAGCAGAAAAGACTGAGTTGACACACCTTCTTTGCACTGTTTAATGGTTTAAGATTAGCCTCACTCTTTATTCCTCACATCCCACACGACACATATATGTTTTACATGTTATACATACCAGGTTGAGCGCTATGACCCTCTCAGTAATAAATGGACTATGATGGCTCCGTTGAGAGATGGAGTCAGTAATGCAGCTGTGGTCAGTGCCAAACTCAAGCTCTTTGTTTTTGGAGGGACCACCATACATAGAGACAAGGTCTCCAAGGTTGGTGGATTTGTGTTCTTACCTTCCATCTCTTCCAACTCTTAGCAGCACAGCTTGTCTAACTTCTTGTGTCTTGTATGTTAAGGTCCAGTGCTACGACCCTGTGGGTAACCGTTGGAATATTGCAGCGGAATGCCCCCAGCCGTGGCGCTACACAGCGGCTGCTGTCTTAGGAAGCCAGATCTTCATCATGGGCGGTGACACTGAATTCACCGCTGCTTCTGCCTATCGCTTTGACTGTGAAACCAATCAGTGGACTCGGGTGGGAGACATGACGTCCAAACGGATGAGCTGCCACGCCGTGGCCTCGGGAAATAAGCTGTATGTGGTTGGAGGTTATTTTGGGACGCAGCGGTGTAAAACGTTGGACTGTTACGACCCCACGTCAGATAGTTGGAACTCCATCACTACTGTGCCTTATTCACTGATCCCCACCGCCTTTGTCAGCACCTGGAAACACCTACCTGCCTAACTGGGAGACACCAGCAGCCACTACATCAGGTACAGTAATAATGTGAATAACTAGCAGATTGTGTTCTTCTAAGTTTCTGATTAATTTAATTAGTTTACAAAGGATAACTTTAGTTTTAATATACCTAATATTTTTGTGTGACTTAGATTGTTGTTTAAGTGTAGATGAACCACATTAAATTCACTTTAGTTAAAATATTGGACAAAGTTACTGATATCCTCAAGGTTACACTGCAGATTTGTCTAGGAGCAGTGTTTTCAAATTTTGCTGATGCCTTACTCAAACTCTGTAGATTAATTCAATTCAATTCAATTCAACTTTATTTATATAGCGCCAAATCACAACAAAAGTCATCTCAAGGCACTTTACATTGTAAGGTTTAAGACCTTACAATACAACTAAATTATAAGGAAAACCCAACAAATCCCCCTTTGAGCAGCACTAGACAACAGTGGAGAGGAAAAACTCCCTTTTTAAGAAAGGAAGAAACCTCCAGCAGAACCAGTCTCAAGGTGGGCGGCCATCTGCCTCAGCTGGTTGGGGTGAGTGGAATGTAAGAGAAAAGAAAAGCAGATCACGCAGGCAGGAGAGAGTACAGGAGAGAGAAGAAACAAAGTTAATAACAGGCAGTGGTGGCGTATGAGTGGATGGAGAAAGCAGGAGGAGCTCAGTGTGTCGACAGGAAGTCCCCCAACAGTCTAAATCTATAGCAGCATAAATAAGAGCTGGTTCAGAGTC
>OMLM01009617.1:0-11039 GCA_900302695.1 Helostoma temminkii | reverse complement strand
GAGTGTGGGGAGGGAGGGGTCTGTGTATGACTCATAATCTCTCCTCTCTCATTGTCACTCCACTGCAGCAGCAGCAGTGGAGGACTTCTGGCCAGCTGTGCCCCCCCCCTTTATCTCCATCTCCCTGTCTGCTTCTACATTTGCTACACTGCTACTTCGGCACTTCACCACGTATCTGCCTCCACATCTCCCTCTCCGCTATGATGCAGGCGATGACGGTGCTATTTAAACTAATGAACCCTGTGACCCTTTCGGGTCATTCAGTACAAACTCAGGCTATGCAGCAAAATACTGTCAAAACCCACAGAACTTTATTTTTGAATTCCACTGGCGAATCCAATGCTTCCACATATTCCAAATATGTCAGTCTTAATTTTGGTGAAATGTGTAGAAGGTCCCTGGGTCAGTTATAAGCTGGCCAGCCTTTCTGGGCTTTTCTGTGTAGCTTTTGCACATCATCCTCATGCTAGTGCTTGGCTGAGTTGTATGCCTCTATATGTCAGCCTTGTGATAGACTGACAACCTGTTCAGGCTCTACCACGTCTTTCACCCAATGACCAGCACCCACATGACTTTTAACAGGACAAGCGTTTTAGATGATGTATGGTTTTGTACTGGACTATCATCTCACCTACTTGTACCCAAGTTTGTTTTTGAACTGTTTGCGTCTTTGTCTGTGCCCCTGAAGTCTTACCTGGGTTTCCAGCCTCAGTCTGACACCACCTCCTGTTATCGATCTCTCCCCTTTAGAGTGGATGAGTCATTGGCTGATCATGGGCAAGAATGGGATGCAGCTGAATGAACTCAGTCCCAGCTCACCTGGATGTTTTCCAGCTGGTGAGGGTGGACGGACAAATGAGGCTGCTCTACCTGCGGCACGTGGAGGAACACTTTTTTATTTTTGAAGTAACTAAGTTTTGCTCTACTGAATTTTCTTACTCTACCTTGCCTTACCCTATTCCAGCCTGGTTTTGTTTGTTGTTTGTTGTCTAGACTTTCACTAATCCTGATTGGCCCTTGTATAAAAGTCATGTTAGTCTGTGTATGGGTCATCTCTCTTGTTGTATAGTTGTATAGCCTACAACATTACTAAACCTTTGTTCAGGCACTGGCAATACTAAATGGTTAACAGAGACTTAATGTGTTTATTTAATTTTAACAGAAATTACGAGCTTTTCATAATCCTAAACAATGTGCATATGTCGCCTAAACCTATAAAACCCTCAGTGTCGATTAATGTTGATTTATGGCTTATATGATTTATGGCCTGTCATCAACATTGTTTCACCCAAATATTGTCATGTTGGGCCAGAAAACTGTGATCTAACCACAAGCAGGAGTCAGGATTCAAACTCTGGTTTTCCACGTCACAGTTCATAAACGTAGCACTTCATTAAGGCTCTGTCACCACAGGATAACAGTTTAGGAATATATGGACACAAGGTTGCAGCCAATGTACCAACTGTTTGTTAGCAGGAAGCTAGCTGGCAACGGATGCACCAACTGTTTTTATGGAAGGGTGTCTGTGTGTTTGTCTGTAGCTGAGCCTCTGGCTGAACTCAGAGCTCACCAGAAAATCTTTTCTATTATTTCCCCCCAGTCTCGCTCCTTTTCCCCTCCTGTCTCTGTACGTTTATGAAGCAGATTTTTCAGTCAAGTTGAAACATTTTCAATCTCAGTGGTGGCATCAATATTCTTTGCCATTGGTGATTCTGTCTACTTTGAACGCATTTACAATACCTTTAAAATTTACTTCAAGTTCTGTCTGGGCCTAAAATGAGTAGACTAAAGTTTTATTTATTGTTAGGGTGCTTAGTATTTTACTCTTTTAGTTTTTTATTATTTTCATTTTTTAATTTATATGATGTTGGCTGATCTTCCGTTGATGTTACTTTCTTCCTTGCATGAACTACCAACAACTACTCATCAGTTACACTGTTAATTTCTGAATTCATTTTACAACACCTTTTGCTCTTTTTTTATGGTAAGTTATTCTTGTGTGTTGTCTTGTTTGTAATCACTTTGGATAAATTTGTAATACTAATGTGTTAATAGTCGCACAACTGCCTCCAGAGAAAACCTCAAAGGAAACTGATGTGGTCAAACTTTGAAGAATGATGTTCAAGCTTTTTTCACAGACTCATATGTCATTACCGTTTAAAATCACATCAAGTAAATGCTGAATGATTTTTTTTTAAATGGCACAAACTTGCTTCTGTTTATAGCATCTAGCTCAGATTTCTACTTCCTTAAAAGTGCTGTTTTATCCAGCTGCTGTCTTACAATGATATTATTTTGGCTTTAAATAATAATAATAAAATAATAATAATAGAGTAAGGAATGTTCTTCTACATTTCATCCAAGAAGGCAGAGTGAATATAAGGGAAAGCCAGACGCAGCATGGAACACAGCATGATGTTAGGAAAGACTTTATGGCTTCAGGCAGGACTGTTTTCTCCCTCTAGTTACAATATGGGTCTGATTACTGTGTTTGCACAACATTAATGCCTATAATATAGTTACACAAACATAAAAGAAAGGAAAACAATGAAGTGTTAAGACTTTACAAAAAAAAATAAAAAAATGAAATGAGAGCTGCAAGGGAGGCATACAAAATATATCCCCTGAAAATGAACAAAGGGTAGGAAGATGAACTAGCAAGAGTATGATTCGATACAGTGATGTGACCACAATGACTAATGATGATTGTGACGAATATAGATAAAGATGATGACTATGTAATGGAAAGGAAACTTTATGAGGAAGAAATAAGTAAGAAATGGCAATTATTTTTTTCTAAGTCACAGTGCTAAAACCAGAAAGTCTACTTGCTGTGGAGAGATCTGTTAAAGAGTGAGGGACATACATTTTACATGATGGAAATACCTCCTGGAAACTCACCGCTGGTGCTGGTGGGGCTTTACTCGCTCATTCGTGTGCGGTGCGTTCATTATTATTCCATGCCTTCCTCAGGTTGACTAATGGGTGCACTGGGCCCTGTGCTTTCACGCTGGGCTGGAGAAGGCATGGAAATAAGATACAGGGTGTGTGAGTCAGTCAGTGGCCATTACAAATTGACAAACAGTTGGTAACTTACACACTGTATGCGCTTAAAACCAGATACATGATTAGGGAATAATGGAAAGTAACTTCTATATTCTCATACTGATTCAAGAAGAAAATGCATCTGTGCATTTTTATTTGATCTCTTTTGTCAAATGTGATTTCTGGCAGAGAAGAAACATTTTCACTGTGCTCTTTCACTTGAGTGTGTGAAAAATAACCGTCTTATTAAAAACATATTTCGACTGTAAGGCACATTGTCCCCGAAGAGTAGCGTACTCTATGTGTTAATATGGTCTGTTGCCAAATATTCCAACCATGACTGATATGTAGTCATGTCAGGAATCTTCTTATACTGAGGTTATTCGGACAAGGGTACACACATTTAGTCATTTGGCAGATCCACTTTTTTCCAAAGCAACGCTCGAGTGAGTACTGATCATAAAGCACTGATATTCAAACTGGAGAAGAAACTGGTCCATCAATGACTAACCTTCCCCAAATAGATTAGAATGTGGAAAACATGACTCCCACACAAACATATATGAAAAAAATGCTGCATAGGGTTTGTATGGTAAATCTTTAAATCATCTTCTGGATGATTCTGTGTCAGATCAGCCTCATTTTATCAGTTTTAACAGTTATCAAACTTATTATTTTATCTCTCCACTTATTTGGACAAAGTCACGTTCTGGGCTAGCAGAGATGCTAAAAATCCTGCTGGAAATAGAGCTTGAGCCATTAGAGTAAACAAAATGAAAAATCTAAGCTAGCTGAGTCTGCTATTTGTAAAATTGCACAGTATGCTTTAAAAAATACATTCCCTTAAATGATAATAGGTTATTAATAAAAAGTTTCTGTTATGGTTTACCTTCTTGATTTTTGCTACACATTCCTGTTTCCACTGTTACCCTGGCAGACCAAAATCATAATCATGTGTCTGTGGTTAATGCTATGAATTGCAAAACATATGATACTAATTTCAACATATTTTATACTTTAGTGACTTGCATTACATGGATTACTAGATATTTCTGCTTTCAATAATAGTCATTTTTTTTAGATAATGTATCTTTTTTCAGGGAAATTACATGAAACACACAAAAATGTCTTGAGGCCTTTTAAAAAAAATGTAATTTCATGTTTTGATATGGTTTAAAGAAACATTACAGTGTTGAATAAGTTCTATTGGCTCACGTTACCAAAACTGTGTCCGTGGGCAGTAATATAAAACAATGATAAAATGAAACACGGCTGGCAAAATTGGTTGCATGATACAATTACATGCCATACTTGTCCTTTGTAACTCAAGTCCTGTGTAATGATTGATTACAAACTGCGGGTTACATAAGACCTCCTGGGCATTGTGAACACACGTCTTTTTTTGTATTTCCACAACAATTTTGTGGCTAACTGCCATAAAGCAAGTCATCTTCTTAGGATAACAAAGATGTGCTACTACACTATCATTATATATGTAGCTTTAGCTAATATTTTACCTAAGCTTGCTATAAAAACACTAACTCTCAAACATTTGATAAAAGAACCACTGAGCTTTAATCTTTTCAAACTTTTCCTAAATAGGAGCTACTTTTATGAGCAGACAGGTCAGCTGCTGACAGATGATGTGAAGTGCCACAGGAACAGCGAGTCATTGTGAAGCACTGGCCAGAGGAAGGGAGGAAGAGGAGAGGTAATGAAGGTGTAATTTGCTAACCATCTGTGAGGTGCCTGGCTGCCCCGGGGGTTTCCTCTTCTCCGGAACTCCCCCTCTGCTGGGGCACAGGTGCTGGGGAGAAGAGGAGGAGGAGGTGAGGATGACTGGTGTGGAGGGAAGGGAGGGGTAAAGAAGGAAATGTAAAAGAGAATAAGAAAAACAAGGAGAAGAAAAGACAGATAAAAAAATGATGTTTGCGCTCTTCGAAGTGTCATGATCTACTACTGAAAAAAAACAAACTAACGGTGTCCCTCTTTAGGCTTATCTCTCACCATAGCCATCATGATCCATGCATTTATTTGGCACAGGTTTTACGCTGGATGACTCAACCCTAGACAGCAGGAGGGGTTGTCCAGGAACACTTTGACACATGGCTAGAAGGAGCGGTCCCTCGAACTGCCGACTCCAGAGGCAATGGATGTTCTGCTCTATACGCATAAGTAAATAAATATAACCAAAAAAGGGATTACTAACTTAGAGGCAGCTACAGGGTTTTGTCACTTGCATATAAGCTTGTTGTTTTGGGGTATTTGCTAAAAGGTCATCTCTATGCATAGACACAGTGTCACAGCCAAAGTATTTTCCTTCTATCAAACAGTCTCCCTACTACACCTCCTACTTTGCCCTTAAAGGTGCAGTGTGTAAGATTGAGAGGCATCTACGGTATAAGCAGAAATTCAATAAAGTGTTCACAAATACGTTGTCATTAGTGTGTTATCACCTGAAAATACCAACCATAGCTTTGTCTTTAGCCTGGAAGGAGCCTTTTATGTCTATATATGGAGCCTCTCACCTTCAGTGAAGGCTGCCATGTTGCTCCGCCATGTTTATAAAATATAGGCCAGAATGCACAAACTGACTAATTTGGCTATGTAACCTCATCGATAAGATAAGATCATAGAAGACAACAACATTGTACTTTTAAGTTCTGCTATAAGTTTGTAACTCTGTCCCATCAGACCACAATCATCCCCGCTCCAAATAATTTCCTTCTCATCATGTCAAAAATAAAATAACTTTAGTTTTCAGTCGTTATGTAAAAGTGACGCCAGTAAGAGTGATTTAGCTTACATATAGATTATGACACCTCTTCACTTGAAATGAAAGAAAACCTGTGTGTTTGGACTGACCAGGAAGTTCACTTCAATTGATGTGCATGAATTTGAATGTTGTTTTGCATACTTGTTAGCTGTAGCTAAACATTTTCAGCTTCTACTGATATGTCTTTATGTCACTTTATGCCACCTTGCAAATCCAGTTCTGCTCACTATTGGGAATAAGTATTACATCAGTAGTGATGGCCTAGTGGGAGCCGAGAAATAAGCTGTAAATCATTGTTTAAACATGATGTGGTAAATGCATTAGCAAACACTACTACTCACACACTATTTAATTGGATTATTTGGGTTTCTGTCCAACCAATGAGTATAAATTCAGTATTTGCTTTCGTTTTAGCTCTGTTCTGGTCCACACCCATTCCTGAAAATGTTTATGTTCAGTGGCGAGTTGCTAACTTTACTTGCTGTTTAGTATTAGGGTTAGGACAAGTATGTAGTGTACAGTTGGCTTATTTGAACTACTTACTGGAAACAGCTGAAGCTGATCCTTTATAGTTATAAAAATAGCAATAGGTGAATTTATTTAAGTTAAATGCTAATTATTCATCAATTTAACATATAGTGTGTATTAGTATTTGTAAGTATTATGAGTACCACTCATAGCAACTGTGGTGCCAGAAATCTCAGAGAAACCTCCCAAACTTCTACACAGAAAACCACAACTATCCGCAGGACTGGACTCCATTAAACCTGCAAAACCACATTTCTAGTTAAAACAAGCCCCACAAATCATCTCCTTCCTTTCAAATACCCTTCAATCTCTTCTCATCCAACCCTGCCCTGTAACCCTCATGTCACCCTGTAAACTCCTCACTTCCCCTTGAACATGCAGGCTGGTGGAGGTGGCGGTGGTGGTGACTGGGCTCTTTCCTGCTTTGAAGCGCTTCAGTCAGCCGTGTTGCCTCTGACTGCCTCTCTCTGAGGGGCATATAATGGCTTTAAGACTCCCTGGCTTCCTCCATAATGACTGCTTCCTCTGCTCTTGTCCTGTCCAGGCTGGCTCAGTGTGTGGGTGGCTGACTGGCCACCTGACAGGCTGACCAGTGCTCAGCTAACATCTGCAGTATTACTACAGAACTGCACTATCATCTCCCAGAATCTGCGCTTTATACATGAATAATCAGATTTTTGCAAATGGCTGCTTGTTTGCAGATTATTTTAGGAGTAAATATGAACTTGTACTAGCTCACTGGATGGCTCACAGACTGACTGGTTGGTGTCTTGCTGATTAACTGATGGGATGAATGGTTGCTTTGCTGACTGGCTCTTTGACTGACTGGCTGATTAAAAGCTGGCTTCTTAAGTAACTGACTTATTGGCTGTGGAATGCAGCAGGTGGTTGAAAATCTGAATGGGTTTTGCAGTTGTGCGTGTGCGTATGTGCACGAATATGTTTGTGTGTATGTGTGCGTGTCTGAGTGCATGTTTTTTCCCATAGTTAAAGCCATTGAGCTTGTCTGCAGACCTTCGGATTTCTTCTCTAATCTGGCATGTTTTACATTCCCAATTTCCTGCACTGGTGCATGACTCCTCCGCATTGTGTGCAACCAGAGACTGCAGAGAAGAAAGTGCAACAACTGCCTGTCTGTCTCTAGCTCCCACTGTTTTGCTGGAGCTCTTGTTCATACTTGCTGATGAATACTGTTGATGAAATCTGTTTGACTGCATATACCGACCACTACCAACATACATAATGATATATTGTGTGTAATTAACTTTAATCTGTGTATTTAGTACTTGCATATTTGTTAGGCATCTTTGCTCTGTAGGTGTTTATGGATGTATATACTGGCATCATGCTACTAATTGAAGTACATTAAGAGGAAGTTACAATGAAAGACATTAACAAAGGTCAATAAAAAGGCACAGCAAATGTAATGGACCCAATTCTGTAAATAATTTTAATCTTGTATTTGAGAAAATCACATCCTCTCAGAATTGGGGCGAGGCACAGTTTATTCTGTTTGTATTCCTGTTTAAAGTCCACTAGTGGCAAACTGAGTTGAATTTGCATAGTTTAGAAAGGCTGTGTATATGATGTCTCACACACAAAACCAAGTCCAAGAAACACTGGGTAAAAAAGAGGGAAGGTACAGACAAATATAACCTTATTTTCTTCATACATTCACTTTGATAGCTGCTCATACTACCCTGTTAAATGGCTATACTTTAGTGCACAACAGAAATGGTGGACTCTAAATATCCAAATAGTCCAAAGCAAGTTTAAGCATAAAACAACATGTGTTTACTGACATTTAACTAGGTTTGGGTTCAGTTCCTGGTTGATAAAATGC
This sequence comes from Helostoma temminkii, assembly GCA_900302695.1. NCBI lineage: Eukaryota > Metazoa > Chordata > Actinopteri > Anabantiformes > Helostomatidae > Helostoma > Helostoma temminkii. The sequence goes on along the minus strand of OMLM01009617.1, from coordinate 2,847 downwards.
CCCCGCGTAACATGTGCTCTGATGCTAATGACTTTCTTGTCAAACCGTTATCTCTCTTCGTTATTTTTTTATTACAAAAAACCAATGTTAAAAACATAAAATGTTAGCAGGCTTTCCGTTTGCAGCCCTGCAGCGCTGACTGTTTTTTGGCAGATAAAATGACTGATGTCACCAGCAGTGAATTATATCAGCTGTATCTCATTTATATTAATTCCATTATAGCTTTTGGATGCAACTAACATGACATCACAAGATTTAAGCTGAGTCTTTACTTGCAAACGATAAAACCAAACTTCATGAAATTCACTAAAGGATTCAACAGGGTTCAGATTAGACTACTGAACACCACATGCAGGAATCCAGTCTCAAAGTCCCGATCCTCATGCTTCCTCTGTCAAATGGTTGCATTTTTTACACAAAATAGTAAAAAATAATCAAGCACCGCTATGTTTTTGTCAAAATATACAGACATCAACATAAAACAATAAGCCTTGTTGCGGTCCAATAGTAGCTGGAAAACTTCCACATAAGCAGCGAGTGTTCACGGACACGCAGACTCATACAGATCCACTTGATCATTGGGTAAACAAAGGGCAGCGGAAGCTAGGGAACACTCTATCAGCAGGTTATCTACAGACACTGTTGACTCCACTGTCTCTTATCTGTTACATGAACTCTACCCGCTCACATAACAGTGTGTGTGTTGCATTTTTTGCAACTCACTCATATAAAAATAGAGTAAGTGTATGCTCTTAGTTTGAATGTGTTTTAGTACATATGATAGTATACTGTATTTGCATGCATATGCATTTCTCTTTATACTGCTGAGATAAAAAGAAAATGGAAATAATCTCAATTTCCACTTCTTATATAAGTAAACTTCACACAGGATATTGTAATTATTTACAATAGACTATACAATGTAGTTATATGATTCACAGTTTTGTTTATTTTATTTATTTATGCCAAAATACATAAACCTTTATTTAGCTTAAAATATCTGTAGTTCGTTTTCGAAAAGTCATTAAACCTCTATAGCAAACGAACATCTGTAAATATATCTGTTTAAATTTCTGTTTTTTATTGTTTCAAAATGACAGCAAGAGAAAGTTTCAGTTTGTCTGTAGCGGCACAATCAAGCACACTCAAAGCAAATTTACAAGGAGATAAAACGTGATGTAGCTTGATAGGGGAGGTTTAGATTTTTGAGATTTCTCAAAACATCTCACTAGTTAGTCTCTTATTTGCTTGTTTTTGTAGTTGTTCCAGATGCCTGGAAAGGGTTACACAGCTTTTTTTCCAAAATGGAACCCAAATACACCAGAATTTATCAGATGTTTGTTGCAAGTGCTATATTAACTTACCCCAGGACAGTAGGTTATCAGCTGTGAGTTAACTGGGTTAGACTTTTCTTGTCATGTAAATATAAAAATCAATACACAATCTGTCTCATAGTCTAGCCTCAAATCAGTTCAGTGTCCCAGGAAGAGAAAAAAATAGGGAACTCCAGTATTTCTTATCACCGTTTTGCTGTATGTATAAAATGTTCAGCAGTAGATGGCAACTTGATCCCAAAAATCTCTTTTTTTATTTTCAAATTGCCAGGTATTTGCCACTCTTGTTCAGTCCTTCTCTCCCTTACTACCCCCCTTCCTTCCTTTCTCTCGTTATGTCCCATCCTCCATGCTAAATGAGAACCAGACCTTCAGCAGACCTAATCAAGATGTCCTCAGCTGAATGAGCTTTATTATGGGATCGGTAAACAGTGAGTTCCGATATTGCTCGGGGAAAAGTCCATGGACAAACCAGAGTTGATTGAGAGGAACGATACTGACATCGTACAGTGAACACTTGTCATGCACAACTACTATTTGTGGATGTCTGAGGAAGAACAAAAAATATATAAAACATATTCATGTGTTGTAGTATGCAGAAGTAATTAGTATAAAGCAATGGTACTTTCGTAATAGGTTTTGGGGCCTGAGGATTAGTAAACACTAGTTACCACAACAGTTGGTTTGCTGCTAGTGCACAGATAGTCTTCTGTGTGTGTTGGTGCATTGTGGATACTGTACAAAATAGCTGGCTTCTCATACAGGGTGTGTTTTGAGCCTGTACTTCATGAATTCTGTTGTGACTGGACAGTTGGTTTCTGACATATTTGCCGCCACCAGACACACCAACAAAGGTGGTGATTTATTTTATGGCCCAGTGACTCATTAAAACCTGTCATAGACAGTAGGGACGTCAAAGACTGCGACAGATCCCTTTACCTACATTTAGTTTAAATATACATAGCGGAGTGGAGGAGAAAACAGAGCTCAGTGCTCATCATCAAGATGATTGCAGCACTATGTGAAAGGATATAGTATTTGCACAAAGCTAATGCACAGTGAATAGCAGCCACTAGCAATCCATTTGAATCTATATTGCTTTTTCTGGATTGTCTCAGAGAGTCAAAGGAGTTATGTGGGGGGAGAGTTTCCTGTGGATTACTGGTTTTAGTGGTCCGACTCTAAACTCTTATCTCTGTTTGTTTTGTCCTTAATGACGAGAGGCCATCCTAACTAACACCCTAGGAAGGCGAGGCCTTAAAAGGGACTATATACTGTTCCTGAGATAGCAGGTTTTAACATGTTAGTCAATAATAACTGACCACATAGATTTTAAAATACTTTTGCCAATAAAGAAACACACAATTAGTATGACATTTGTTTTTACTGATTTTACAGATGGTTGGATCTTCAAGTGCTTACAAATATTTATAGGAATTCTAACCACCTTATGTGAATATTCTCATATATATATATATATATATATATATATATTTATTATATATTTTTTTTT
>OMLM01009616.1:0-12216 GCA_900302695.1 Helostoma temminkii | reverse complement strand
ACTTACACCTGTACACCTACACTCTGTTTACCTGATCTCACACACACACACACACACACACACACACACACACACACACACACACACACACACTCTCACACTCTTCAGAGCTGTGTGTCACAGTGTTTGGATCAGCACCATGACCCCTCCCGTATCCAGCCCCCCCAGACTCAGTAACGTGTTGAACAATTGGATGAGTTCAGTTCAGGTCCGGCACCACCTGGACCAGACCAGAACCGGAAACCTGCAGTTCTGGCTCTGGCTTTTATCAGACCCATCCTGTCTGTGGTTCTGACCGTGTGATTAGACACTGAAATGACACCAGAACAGACACAGCGTCTCCCAGAATGCACCTGGATGAAGCAGCAGACGGCCCCTTCAGGTGCAGCTGGGAAAAGCGTGTTCTCTGTTGTTAATGTGTCTGATTATAGTTGCACCAGATTTCAGTGAAGCTGTTTTCACTCTAAAATCGGCCGTTTTTTCTATGGAGTTCTGTTCTGAGGTGAAGTGTGTGATCTGCTGACTGTCACTGACGCTCTGCCCCGATCTGAACAACAGACCTTCCCTTCATCACCCCCACCCTGCAAAAAACCCCATGACCAGGGTGGAGGTGGGGGTGGGGGTGATGAATGCTGCCTGTGTGTGGGAGTCAACAGTGCAGAGCTGTGTGTGTGTGTGTGTGTGTGTGTGTGTGTGTGTGTGTGTGTGTATCAGCTGTCATCACAGTTGGTCTCAACCAACAGCTGGGGGGGGGGTCCTTCAGCAGACAGACTCTCTCACACACTCACACACACACACACTTAAACAACTGGGGCGGCTGTGGATCAGGAGGTTGAGCAGTTGTCTACGAGCCATAAGATCAGTGGTTCGATTCCCAGGTTCTCCTTAGGTCACAGTGTGTGTGTGTGTGTGTGTGAGAATGAGAATCAGTGCAGACCATTTACCATTTAATCACAGGTTCAAACCCTCGAGCTGCATCAACAGTTTCTGGGCTTAAAGTGACCAGGTGTCACTGTCACAGCTGTTCACTGAGGGTTTTTATAGCTCACAGGTGTGTGTGTGTGTGTGTGTGTGTGTGTGTGTGTGTGTGTGAGAAAAGATCAACACACTCAGCTTTTTCAGGCCGAACAACGATCACACAGTTTCTTCAGCTGTTGTCCACCTGCTCACGTGTGTCTGTCTGAACCCTCGTTCTGGACTCTGAAGAAGACCCTCAGGTCCACGTTGCTGCTGTTCTGTCCCATCCAGACCAGAACCCTCAGGTTTCTGACCGTGTGTGACCCGTTTCAGTGTCACTGTGAGCTTCTCTCAGCTCTTTTTTCCTCCTCTTGTGTGTATGTGTGGATCCTCTCGGCTGCTGTCTCCTCCTGGTTTTGGACTTTGGATTCTGTCGCCTCTCCTCTGTGGCTGGGTTTTCCCGCCTGAGGTGTCGCCGAGCAGAATCGAACCGTCAGAATTTATGTCTCCTCACTCGATCCGCAGATCGGTTCACGGCGGTTTGGGCCGACTGAGGTCTGTGTGACTGACAGAGGGAAACCATCAGGGTTCTGTCTCCCAGCTTCCTGTTTGTCTCTAACCAACATTTCCTCCTGCGGGGAAACACCAACACGGCTTCATCTGCTAATCTGCTTCTAATTCTTTCCCTCCGTCGTCATGATTTCTGTTTCCTCCGCTCTGCAGCCTCATAAAGTCCTTTCTAAATGTCACATTACACAGTTTCTCCGCCTGTGCAGACAGTGGGGGGGTTTCCTGCGGCACACTGCGCTCTTTCTATCAGGACTCCATTGTTCCAGAGGGCGACCTTTGGCGTGTTTGTTTGGTAACCGTTGGCAACCAGCAGATGTTGATCAGGACGGTTTCGGCACCAAAACGCAACCGTAAATTACAGTCTCTGCGTGGGAAATGATCCAGGTGTTGACCGGGCCTGTTCTCCCGTCTCTCTGAGAACATTTAGTGTCTTTGTGGACGTCTCACGCCGTGTCCTCGCACTGCCAGGCTGTTCTGAGTCTGGGACAGAGGAGGCTTTATCGTTTCATCTTATCTAATGTCCACACTTTAGCTTTTAGTCCAAGACCCAGTTCATCTATCCAGGCACTGAACATCACTCAGGTGTTAGAAAGTTTGTTCAATCGGTCAGTGATTCTGGAAGAACTTCAGCTCACACTGGGATCCAGGATCAGTCCAGGATCAGTCCAGGGTTCAGCAGCTCCCGTTTCCTGGGGAAGGATCACAGCTTCCATCGCAGCTTTTCCTGTCTGAACACGGGACCAGACTAATCTCTGGACGCCGAGCTTCCTGAATGTGTCGAATAACAGCGATCTGAGCTCAGAGAGGGAAAATATGATTTCATGACGACGGAAAACACACACACTCTTTTTCCACAGAGATTCCCAAAGTCCAGTTAAAATATTAACACACAAAAACACAGAGCTGCAGCCATGTTCACGCATCAGGAGGAAGCTGAAGCAGTGGAAGGACTGGAAGTGGAACAGAGAGGTCAAGACAGAAAAGCTCAGAGCTTTAACCATGATAAACTCCTCAGCCGTCCAGGTCCGGTCCAGGTCCGGTCCAGGTCCGGTCCAGGTCCGGTCCAGGTCCGGTCCAGGTCCGGTCCAGGTGGACTTTCAATCCTCAAACTGTCTGGTTGTGTTTTTCTTCTCGGTAACTTGACTTCACAGTGCTTCCCTGAGGGGATTTCTTCTAATTTGGCACCGACACCGTTTGGAATCGAACACGAACTGATTAGAAGGTCGATTGTACGTTCAGCTTCACTCAGTCAGATTATTAATGTAGCAACAAGCAGAAAGAAAGAGAGAAAAGAACAAGAAGAAACTCTGGGCAGGTTGTCAGAACTGGAGCAAACCTGCAGGAAGGTCCAGAGACACAAGTGATGAACTGATTAGACGTCTGAGGACGTTTTCACCGTCTTGTTTGTGTCTTGAACACTTACTCACGTCCTCTGCAGGTTTACAAACCACCGGGTGTGTGTGGCCTGCTGTTCACACAGTGGACAGCGCAGGATGCTGCAGATTTGATGTTTGCATGAGAAGCACCAGGTCTCGCTACCGCTGGAAGATGTTCTGGGTCAGTTGTGTTGGTCGGCAGATGTGAGTAAAGGCTCTGTGCTGTGTAGGAACTGATGTCAGCCAGAAACACTCCATGATTTATGAAGCAGTGTTTTGCTGATTGGACGATCCGTCACAAACTTTAAGGGGGTTCGTTCCTCTCACATCCAACATGTGGTTTTCATTCAGTTTGTGAAAACCTGAAAACTTCCGCCCACTGAAGAGAAGCAGAGGAAAAAAAATCACTTTTCAGTTTTCTGAGGTGACGTCTTCTCCCTCACATTCCTGTGTTTCTGCGAGTGTGTGTGTGCGTGCATGTGTTTCCTATTTAAACTGACCTCACTCCTCAAACCTGCGTTGAATGACATCACCCTGCAGCAGATCTCCGCTGTCGATGGATGAAAACTGCACACACAGTCTCCTGACATCTGAAAGACACATGCTGCAGAGTCATGAGCTCTTATTTTGGCGAGGAGATCTATGAGACCTACTGGAAGTGTTCCACGATCTCAGCGTCAGAATCAGTTTCATCAGGGTGTGTGAGCGTATAAAGAATGACTGAGGCTGCGAGTCCCTGAGCTGCTGATCCGGAAAACAGTTTCTCAGTGAAACAGCAGGTTTTAATGCTAACAGTGATGCTAATGCTAACTTTATTTTATGTTAACATGTTTCTGTCGCTGTTTTCTAAGCTGCTGATGTTTTGGGATAAAACCAGAATTTCTCCAGTGTTTTTCACAGTAATTTGTTCTGGAAATGTTTTATTTTCTTGCATAAAGGAGTCAGAATGGTTTGATTCCAACTCTGTGTCCATGTGAAGTGAACCACCATGAGTCATCTGTAAAGATTTCTGTGGCTCTGTGGACTGTTCAGATCTGAACTTTGTGCACAACCAAGACTGAGAATGTCTAGTTTCATGTGTTATGTCCTGCAGCTCCAGCTGTTTAATTATCGTCCGTCTCTGTCCCTCAGACTCTAAAGCCATTGTGGACGGGAACCTGAAACTGATCCTGGGGCTGATCTGGACCCTGATCCTCCACTACTCCATCTCCATGCCCATGTGGGAGGATGAGGACGACGAAGACGCCAAGAAACTGACCCCCAAACAGCGTCTGCTGGGCTGGATCCAGAACAAGGTGCCCCAGCTGCCCATCACCAACTTCCACAGAGACTGGAGGGATGGCAAGGCACTGGGAGCACTGGTGGACAACTGTGCCCCTGGTAAGACCTGGGTCTTTGAGACCTCAGACTTTGGACAGTTGACATGTGAAACAGATTAAATGTGTTGATGTGTTGAAAAAGTAAAAGCAGTTGAAGTGTCGGTTGTGCTGCAGACGCAAAGTCAGAATGAAGTGAGAAAGTGAAAGGAGTTGAGCTGCTGTGGCCGAGTAACGCTCCCGGGTTCAAAGTGTGCAGAGAGGTGGAGGGAGCTGTTACCCTGAAAGGCCCGAAGGTCTTCAACCAGAACGTGTGGTTTTACTGTGCTGAAGAGTCAGCTGAAGTAAAAACACAGGGACTAGTAGGAGGACACGTGTCTGAAAGGAGTTTCAGCGTCAGTGATCATAGTTCAGGTTCAACCTAAAGGTGTTGATTCTCTGAAACTGCAGGAAAAACATTAAAGGTTGAAGTTGTTAGATGAAAACATTTGTTTCTAATAAAAGAAACAAGTTCAAGCTCAAAGTTTCAGAAACAAATATTAAAAAAATGTTTTTAAAATGTTTCAGTCGTTTTAAGAACTAAACTGAACTAAACCGTCTCTGCTGCATTCAGGTCTGTGTCCAGACTGGGAAACGTGGGATCCCAGTCAGCCGGTGGAAAACGCCAGAGAGGCCATGCAGCAGGCCGACGACTGGCTGGGAGTGCCACAGGTAACATACACCTGTCCGCAGTGTTGACTTCAGTTCCTGTTAAATAGGACACGTTTATTAATCCACACCCTGGTCCTGCTGTTCATGTCCATAAATAAAGCGATTTCAGGTAATAATACTGAAGTAGACGACGGACTGAGCTGGAGCGTCCTGAACTCAACCGATGACAAACGCGTTTACACGTTAATAATGAGAGAGTGAATAAAAATGAGAGAATGTGCTAATAAACTGTAACGACTGGACTTCCACTCTCTGCTGCTGCAGCCGATGACTTATCAGCGTCTGAAATCTTAATTTCCTGCTGCAGCGTCGTCTCCGTCCTCCTTCCTGTTTGTGTTTATTTTATTGTAAGTTTAATCCGTCAGAGTCTGGACTCCACACACTAACATCTGTCGTCTGCCGATCGCTTTCACATCGTTTGTTCTTTACTGAGTCTGTGTGATGTTTTATTAAACCGAGATGACCTCCAGCCCTTCACGTCTTCCTCCTCTCAACTCTCCGCAGGTGATTGCTCCAGAGGAGATCGTTGACCCCAACGTGGACGAGCACTCTGTGATGACCTACCTGTCTCAGTTTCCTAAAGCTAAACTGAAGCCTGGTGCCCCTCTGAGGGCAAAGACGCTGCACCCAAAGAGGGCCAAGGCCTACGGACCAGGTGAGGAATTACACAGCATCAGACTTATTAACTACAAGTGGAAACAGGTTTCCATCCAGCAGGGAAGGTTTTCATTTGGTAATCTGCACATTATGGTTTGAGCATCGTGGTAAAGGAGCTGACTGGTCGGAGAAAATCCGAGAACTGCACCAGAATTAAAACATAATCATAATGAAGATGTTTTTATCTGAATTCTTCACATCAGTGTCTCTGATCTTCTGTTCTGGATCTCAGGTATCGAGCCTCGAGGTAACGTGGTTCTGAAACCAGCAGAGTTTCTGGTGGAGACGGTGGAGGCCGGACTGGGTGAGGTTCTGGTTTATGTGGAAGACCCAGAGGGACACACAGAGGAGGTGAGAGCGCGCCATCTGATATTTATCTGAACACACCTGCATTAAATGTGGCTGAAATGAGTCGTGTCTTGTCTGTTTCCATCAGGCCCGAGTGATTCCGAACAACGACAAGAACAGAACGTATTCTGTGGTCTACCTTCCTAAAGTGGAGGGGCTTCATAAGGTAGGAGATCATGTGCCGCTGCAGGTTCACACATTTATAATGCAACAGATCATCTGTGGTTAACACCGACCACACTGAGACATCTGCCCATCTGTGGCCCTTCATATGAAAATACATTTTCACTGTGAAAAGGAGAACTGTCTCTGGGACTACATCAGTCATGACGTACATCTCCACGGCCGGTCCGCTAGCGGCTAACAGCTCCTAGCTACCATTAGCTGTTAGCTAAGTGACGCTTCGCACAGCAGCACTCAGAGACATTATGGTCCAGAGGTTACCATAACACTTATCCTGCCAGAACTTTCTGGATACTAACTGACAGGTGTTGCTTTAATATTGCAGAATGTTCGGAGGTAAGTGACCAATCAGAAACCCTGACAGGCCTGGCTTCCTCTTCCTTCCAGGTGAAGGTGCTGTTTGCAGGGCAGGACATTGACAGAAGTCCCTTCATGGTCAATGTTTGCAAGGCCATGGGCGACCCGAGCAGAGTTCAGGCCCGCGGGCCGGGACTGCAGGCGACGGGGAACGTGGCCAACAAACCGACGTACTTTGACATTTACACTGCAGGTAGAAACTGCAAGAGACTCAGCGTTCCTTCAGTGTCCATTAGCAGTTTATATAGTATAAGAAAATCCAAACTCTCCCGCAGTGGGTGAAAGTCTCTGTGTGTGTGTCCACCAGGGGCGGGCGCTGGAGACGTGTGCGTCATCATTGTGGACTCAAGCGGTCGCAGGGACACAGTGGAGATTGTGTTGGAGAACAAAGGCGACAGTATTTTCCGCTGCACCTATGTTCCCGTCCTGGAGGGCCCTCACACCATCTATGTGACATTTGCTGGGCAGCAGATTCCCAGAAGCCCTTTCACTGTGCACATCTCTGAGGGTAGGTTTCGCCTCAGTGGACAGTCCGGACCTTGTTTCACTGGTGGTTCCTTAAAAGGTTTTTATAACTAATCCAACAATTTTTCTTATCAGTATCTTGATTGAATTGCCTTTTTTAAACTTGCTGATGTTCTTTGTTCGTCCCCAACACTGGTCCTCCAGGCTCCCTGTGCTGCTTGTTTTCAAACTGTCCCTGTCCTACCCACTGCTGATTACCTGGATCAGGTGTGTTCAGCCAATCAGACTCTGTCAGTGCAGGGATGGTTGAAAACCAGCAGGACAGGGAGCCTGGATGACCAGGGCTGAGGACCACTGATCTAATGTAATCACTGTCCCTCCCTCATGTAACAGCCTCTGAGTGGTGTCACACTGAGCTCTGATGTCTGGACTGACTCATTAACAGTGTGAAACCTGCACTTCAGTCCGGGTACCGATCTGGTCTGATGGGACAGTCGGGACTTGGTTTTACTGGCTAAAGCTGGTTTTGGTCTGGTGTAATCAGTTGGACTTGACTAAGGACTTGGTTCTATCTGGGCTCCCTGGTGTGGTCTGCTGCTGTAATAGCCTGGACCCAGACAAACTCATGGATGGATGTGACTTGACTTACCTGATTTTGACTTAAGACCTTATTTTTCTGGACTTGGGCTGACTTTGGGACGTGTCTGTCCTGACTTAGGGGTTGGCCCAGATTTTGCCTGTGTTGACTTGACTTGGTATTTTGATTTAGGAAAACAGTGTTTACTTGAGACCTGGACTCTCTGCGTTGCCTTGGAAATAACTCTGCCAGTCTTCGGACTTGCAGAGTCTTTTATTTCTCACCTTGGGACTTAAACCAGGGATTTTTCATATAACGGTGGTCTGTCCATCTGCGGGTCCAGCTGTCTGCTGGTCTGTCCATCTCTCGTCCTGCTGTCTGCTTGTCTGGAATTCAAGGGCTCTCCCTCCCTCATTATCATTTTGTTCACTCCTCCAGTTTCACAGAGCGTCCCACCTCCTGGGTCTCCAGTGCAGATCGTACCTCAGTCCATTCACACCCCACCCACAGACAAGACGAGGAGAGCCCCCCCTCCAACACCTCCCAAACCCAGGCGACCAAGTTAGTAGAGGCTGGGGGTGTGGGGGTGTGACTGGAGCCTGCCTGCGCTCGCCTGGTGTCCTTCCACCTCAACTCAAAACCATCCCTGCCTCTGAACTCTCCAGCTTCTCAGCATGTGCTGCACTTGTTTCATCCTCTTCTACAACCAGAAGCAGTGAATGTGGATGTGTGGGTCCCTCTCTGGATGTGTCAGGTCTAATGTCAGACTCCTTCATGACACTAATTATGGTGTCCTAGAGTGAGATTCCACACAGTTGTGAAGCATTTGTAGGTTAAAAAACGTATAACGAGAGTTTAGGTACGACAGACTGAATCAGACTGAATATTGTGGACGATGTCGTGAACATTTAAACCAAACTCTCCTTCATAGGAACAGTAGCAAAAAACAATGCTCACAGTGAACACACACGTTTTTAGGCTAAGATACGTAGCTTAGTGCTTCTTTAAACCACTGGTGTCCAACCATGGTCCTCAAGGGCCACAGTCCTGCTTACAGCCTCTGATTGGCTGAACATACCTGATCCAGGTACTCAGCAGTAGGCAGGGCAGGGACACCCCAGCTCTAAACTATGGCTACAAACTAAACTGAATGTAGAATCTAAAGTGAGCTCTGACTTCAAGGCTGAGAAACTTACTCATAATGATTGTAACCCTCAAACTGACCTTCCCCTCAGGTAGAGTCAGTGACGCAGCACGATAACTTCCTGAGACGGTCTGTGCTGGTACTGACTGACGTGTTTGTCGTTCAAATTAGTGAATTAGTGAACAGTTTGGAAGGTTTTTTCACGGGTGTGTTCACTGAGACATGTTTGATTAAAATCCAAGATTCAGGTAGTTTCAGTGCCAGTCAGATAGCACCAGTAGAGTTAAGTGACTGATGTGTCCACTGAATCCAGAGAGGGTTTCTGAGTGAGTGTAAGTTCACAGCCAGGCTGGAAAACCAAACGGGCCCCTGCCTCTGGGCCTGAGGCCCCTGTGGACACGTTAATGTTCATGTGTGTTGGTGTAAAAATAATATGGAAACGTGAGTTTGTGTCGTAAAAATCATAAATAATAATGATTAAAACTAGACCCTCACATTCATCTGGTGGCTGTTATATTTAGATGTTTACACATCTGCCTTCATCATCACCATCATTCCACGCTCGACCTTCTCCTTCCCTTATCTGCCGAAACGACTCAGTAACTCTTCCTCCTCCAGCTAACACTGACCTGCGATCACTGCGACACCGTCTCTGCTTTTATAACCTCTTGGTTTTTATTCCTGCAGCTCTGTGTTTGGACTCGTGTCTGGTTTCATCTCGTCTTCATCTTTGCTGCTTTTTCTTTCCAGCCTCAGCCACTGCTTTTCTCAGCGCTGAGCAGCTGACTAACAGATAAACGTGTGTGTGGTTGTTCATGTTTGGTGGATGTTGATTTTTAGACTGATGAGGTTTTCTGATGTTCCTATGGTGGCCTGTAGGTGCACAGCACAACAACATGTTAAAACTTCAGAAAACAAAACATTTCACCTGTTTTCTCTTTTTGTTGTGTTTTGGGGCAGTACGGTGAGGTTGTGGTTAGCACCTACAGGCCACCATACTAGTTCCTAGTATATTTACCACCATAGTCTATCAGGTACCAGGTTCTGGCACCTGTTTTAGACTTTTTAGACTTTGAACAGGTTCAGTGTCTGAACGTTTCTGTTAAAAACCAGAACCTCCATCTTTTATGAACCAAGAAGCTTCGAGAGTCTGGACAGATGCAGGAAAAAACTGAATGACAGAATCAAATATTATGGACAATTTACTAAAATGTTCAGTATCAGAAAGGAAGCAAAGAAGTTATGATTATATTATATATAGAAAAACAATCTGGTCACTGTTTGCTTCCATGCAGCAGTTTAAATATTCAGGAGACTGGTTCAACTCTACTGAACAAAAAGTTTCAACTCATCAAGTTTAGAAGTTTAAAAGTTTAGATTTCACAGAAGAGACATTTAGGTTGAACTGAATGTCTGTGTGTGTGTGTGTGCGTGTGTGTGTGTGTGTGTGTGTGTGTGAGCGCGCCTCTAAGCAGTGTCCTGTGTCTCCCTCTGATTGGTCCTCACAGCCTGTAACCCGACTGCCTGCAGAGCGGCGGGCAGAGGTCTGCAGCCGAAGGGTCTGAGAGTGAAAGAAGTGGCCGATTTTAAAGTGTACACTAAAGGAGCGGGCAGCGGAGAGCTCAAAGTCACCGTGAAGGGACCAAGTACGTCACCTTTAATTCATTTTGATCCAGGTGCAGCTTTGCACCGTGAGCATCACTGATGTGTTTATCCGCACTGCAGAGGGTCAGGAGGAGCCGGTCAAGGTTCTAGAGATGGAGAACGGGCTGTTTGAGTGTAATTACTACCCCATCAAGACAGGAAAATACTTCATAAGCATCACCTGGGGGGGACACAGCATCCCACGCAGGTGAGACTCTCAGCTCCTCCGGTGGTTGATTTCACTGTTAGTTAAATTAAAATGACTCTGCTCCGGTGGTTTACATCTGTTCTGTGTGTGTTCAGCCCCTTCGAAGTACAGGTGAGTGAGGAGGTTGGGTCTCAGAAGGTGAGGGCCTGGGGTCCAGGTCTGGAGACCGGCATGGTGGGGAAGAGTGCTGACTTTGTGGTGGAGGCCATCGGGACGGAGGTGGGAACTCTGGGTACGTAGAGACTAATCAAATCATCAGATTATTTAGTGAAGCGCGGCTCAGCTCGTGTTTTCTATGACTCATCATTTTGTGATGATCAGATAAATGAGTTATTGTTGATATAAACGTGACAGTGATGCAGAGCCGGTGCCTCTGAGAGTGTTGACGCAGTATAAACATGGGTGGACCAGTCTGAGTTTTCCAGTCACGCTTAATAAGTTCCAGATGAATATTTAATGTGTTTGTCTGCAGGCTTCTCCATCGAGGGTCCGTCTCAGGCCAAGATCGAGTGCGATGACAAAGGTGACGGGTCGTGTGATGTTCGATACTGGCCAACGGAACCAGGAACCTACGCCGTCCATGTCATATGTGATGATGAGGACATCAAGGACAGTCCCTTCATGGCTTATATCCTCCCTGCTGCCAGTGACGTCTTCCCAGAGAAGGTTATACACATCTCAGTGTGTCTTTTGGCTCATTTATTTCTTTTCTAAAACACAATGTGATGGATGTCCTTGTCTCCAAAGGTGAAATGTTACGGTCCTGGTCTGGAGCCTCTGGGCTGCATCGTCAACAAACCTGCTGATTTCACCATCGACACCCAAGGAGCCGGCAGCGGAGAGCTGAAGATCTACGCTCAGGTGAGGAGACGTCAGCCTTATTGAACCGTGTCCTCTGTGATGACGGCTCTGGGATTAAACCTGCGTTTGTTCTTTCAGGACGCAGAAGGTTTCCCCATCGACATCCAGATGACCGATAACGGAGACAGCACCTACTTCTGTGTTTACATTCCCACTAAACCTATCAAACACACCATCATCATCACCTGGGGTGAAGTCAACGTCCCTAACAGCCCCTTCAGGGTAGAACACTGAGATCTATTTCCTCACAGTACTGAAACATCAGACCAGATTCACGAGCTTTTACTGCACATTAAAGACAAATGATAGATATGAGTGAGTCACAGGCTTGATGCAGTTACTGAAACCAAATATTAAGTTTTATTGACTATTGAATAATGTATCATTAGTTTGCTTTAAAACTGTTCCAGTACTTCATCTGATCCAAGGAACACAAGGTTCTGTGTTGTTTAGCGTATTGAGGTGAACACTGATCTGGTAAAAGCTGAACTTTGGTCTCATATCTGTGTTTTAAACCCAAATGTCTCTGGTGTTCAGCACAAACACATGAATTATTCAGACTGGACTGAATTTAAATGTTAGAAAATCAGTCTCACTCTGTGTTTCATTGCATTTAGAAGCAGAAATGTGGCTGTAATTTACTGAAGTTCATATGTTCATACATTCATACATATGTTGTGAATCAGGTGACTATTGGGGAAGGCAGCCATCCAGAGAACGTGAAGGTTTACGGTCCAGGTGTGGAGAACACGGGACTGAAGGCCAACGAGCCCACGTACTTCACTGTGGACTGCAGCGAGGCCGGACAGGGTGAGGCTCGGTCCAAAAGGGGGGAGGGAGGG
>OMLM01009614.1:54838-67077 GCA_900302695.1 Helostoma temminkii | reverse complement strand
CATAACCTTTGGTCAGCAACAATCTTGAATAAGTACTAGTAAATAGTTGCTGTAGATTACACCTGAACAAAATTCATCAATAAATGGAAATGGAAGTTTATTATGTCCAGTTTATATGCAAGACCTTGCAATCTTGGCCAGACCTTTTTTAGATAAACTTTAAGATTCACTGTGTTTTGTTGGAAAAAGTGCTGCAGTTTTAGAATTTTGCAAAAATCTCACCAAGCACTTCAATATCCGTGTTGTCTGATTCTTGGTTATTCTTTTTAACATCCCCTCTATCTTGGTTCCTCCATATCATAATAGTGTTGTTGCAAATAAAAATTAATATACCATCATTGCCACTGCACTTTGGGAGTGCTGTGGTTTCCAAGTACACATATCTGTATGCTTAAAGATTGCGCTGGATTTGCTTCAACATGATTTAAAAGCACACAAAAATTTAATTTAATTTAATTAACTTTGTTTTGCTGTGGTTGTGCCTTTAATCTGATTCCTTTGAACCGATTAGTAGTACATTATGTATGTATGTTTTTATTCTTTTTATGCTCTGGGTTTAAACACACACTTGGAATAAGTGTTATAAAAATAAATACATTTTTGCTTGTATTTGCGTTTGTGGCACATTTGCAGAGTACACCGCCCACACCTTAGGAACCTAATATTAAAGATCAGTCTACATTTGCCAAGTCAAACGTCTCTTAATGTTTTTAAAGTGTCTTTCATTTTACAAATAAAAGTTCCAGAAATGTTTAGCTACTCTCCTATGCTGCTCATATGTTGGCTGAGGAACATCAAACTTTTTCACAAGACATATCAAAATGTGATAGATATGCACTAACTATAAGAAAGAGGAAAAAATGAGAAAGCTGGTGAGGGAAAGAGTGACAGAATAATGCAGAGGAGGATGAAAGAGCAGGGAAGACAAGAAAGGATTGGAAATGGTAATGCAACACTGACAAAGTAAGAATTAAAAACTGAATAACACATAAATATTGAAGGCAGATGAACAATAAGAGAATGACAAGAACAATGAGCAAAAATGATACATTGAGGGTGAAAAGAAGAGAGCCAGAAAAGTGTGAGTGGGAGGCACAGTAGCCTGCATGGGAAAATAAAACAAAGTCTTGAAAATACTGTGTATCCCTTTGAGATAATCAATAAGATGTAAATGTGTTACATACAGTTACTGCACAATACAGGTCACGAAAGATGGACACATGAAGTGTGACGTAGACGTAAGTGTAGTAGTCATGTCAGAGGGGACAGGGGGAATAGTTAGCTGTGTGGTAATCATGTGGTGGAGGGCTGCCTGTCACGGTTGACTGGTGAATGGTATTAACTCTTGCCTCTCATTCTCTTCAGCTTGCAGGGGGAGACACAATGTTGTCATGTGCCAACATATTGCATGTTGGTGCTGAAGTATATGAACTTCTAATGCCATCCCCTGCCTCGGGAAATAATATTATCGAGAGCGAGGGAGAGTGGGAGAAAATAAGAGAAAGGGAAGGGTTGGTGAGGTCAATGAAAAAGGGGGAGTAGAAGGAAGGAGATGAGGAAGGGTGTGATGTTGAGAGGTAAGGTTGTTGGAAAGATAGAGGGCTTGAAAGTGCTGGAAAGATACTGGTGAGAGAAAAGGGAAAAAGAAGATGGAACTGGGAAATGGAGAGAGGGAGAGATGAGTAGAGCTGTGACAGTATGTTGAATTATAAATATGTTGAAAGCGAAGCATACTCCAAGCTCGATCTGCCTGCAGTGTGGGTGGTTCATTGATGTGATCTGGCATGCAGGACACATACATTTAAAGCTGTAATAAAACTACTACTGAGCACTAAAATGGTTCCACGCTGGATGTAAATGGTTATCATCTCATGTGTATATGGGGCTGTTTATCTCTGTGAGTGCTGACACTTAACAGTGCAGCATATGGTGACAACATGTTGGTTGGTCCTCACAACACAAGAATCTGAAGTTAGAGTCAAGGCAGGAAAAAGTTACACTTGAGCTTGTTCAGTCACTCTATAGAAAAAAACGGGTTAATGTTTGACTTTTGGTAACTTGTAGTTTAAAGGAGAAATAGGGCTGAAACTCAATTATCTTTGTGTTTGTGTAAATCTATGCTTTATAGTTATTATAACTACTGCCCTCTCTTATAGCAAACGTAGTGGGGTCTTTGGGAAGTTGCATATGTCCACACAATGTGTGACTTGAATCTGTCCAACCTGCTTCTCACTATCCTACTATATATCCCTTTAAATGGCATTCTTTCCTCTCTGAAGGTCATTAATGGGTTTAACGTTATTTTGAAGATTGGCAAAACATCTTAAATATTTGAACTCTTGATCTGACAAACATGAGTCAGCCTGTAATTGCATGTAGGATGGTGTGATGCAAATTATATACAACACCAAGTTTGACATTTTCGTGTATGATGTTCATATTCAGAAAGTTTGTCATGGTGTAATGGGTTTTTCCTCAGTTCATGGTGAATTAGAGAAGCGAGGGGAGGAAGAAAGTAAGATGCAGGAGCAGAATCAGACAGAGAAAGATAAAGGGGAATATAAAAGGAGACACATGTGGACAGAGAAGTTAAGACAGAGATACAGAGAAGGAGGACAGAGAGATAAAGAGTAAGTAAAGACAGACAAGACAGAGTAGGATGAGCAAACTGTAGGTGGTAAGAAGGACAAAGAGCCTGTGATGTAGGGACAATGAAAGTTTTCAAAAAGGAAAATATGAAGAAGATATTAAAATTGAGGAATCTGAATAGAAATACTTAACAAGAATGGAGCAAAAGTGGTTCAATATAGAGGTCAACAGAGAGAGAGAAGTTAGGATGTCTGTGTTTGGAGCTCATTTAATCTGACCTAGACACCATTAATCACAGTGGGACTTGCTTGCATTGAATAAAGCCAAGATAATGGAAAGAATATTCAAGCAGCAAAACAGAGGAGGAGACGTAGACATGCACTTTAATGATACTGCTGACTCACAGTTACTAAAATAGGAAGTTTGCCATATTTCTGATGCACAGACACAAAAACCGACAGCATGTAAAACATACACAGACCCACACACACATAGTCTGTGGATGGCTATTAAGATTCTAGCACACATACTACACAAATGTCTCTCTAACACACAAGCACACACAGGATACACGTACACAGCAGGGTTGCTTTTCTGTTATGTCTCCAGAGGGAGCAGAGCAGTGACTATGGTGTAATTAGGTCTTGCTTGGTCAGGGGTTTTATTGGAGGCTGGGGACTTCTCTGGAGTAAAAACCATAACTTTTCACAGAATACCATTAGACAGAGAGGGTAAGCATCATGACTAAAATTATCCATAAACAGCAAGTGTGTGGGGAGTTTTTAAATACAGGAGGCATAAAGTAAAATGTACTTCAGCTGATTTCAGAGTATAACATTAACACCAGCAAGCAGTTATTAATAACATATTGAGTTTTAAAAAGATTAGCAACATATAGCCACATGGTTGAAAATATTCTATTTTTAATCCAACTTGCATAAGAACCAGCTCCGCTGGCACACTCACTAGTGTGTTAGCATGCTAACATATGCTACTTAGCATTAGTGCTGCTGTGGATAATATCAGCATTTCACTCAAATTATAAATATTAGTCTCATTACAGTGCTTTTTTAAAAGTCTGCACCTGTCCAGTCAGTAAAAGCCATCATAATGAAATAATAATCAATTTAGACCAAGCCTCTACCATGGCTCAAATAGTGTAAAGTTTCAATGTGGTGCCCCTAATTAATGCATGGCAGGCCACAGAGAGTGTGAGAGAAATTATCTGTATAGATTAAGAAATACAGTCAGAAATAAATACAAACAGCCCTAAACAACTTGACACTTGTGTGTATTTTACAGTCCTATAATTTCTCTGTCATCTGATTAATTGCAGGATTTTGTTCAATGCACAAACAGCTTGTAAAGTTGCTAAGTTTTCCCTATTTTCTGGTGAGATCACATTGATTTGAAGCCACGTTTGAAGAGAAATGTGACAATTAAACGACAGCCTAGTAACAGTTGAACTAAACATATGGTCCGTGAGGTTCCTGATTAGCCTGATTCAATATTTATGACACAACTTGATTAAATATTTAATTTAAGTCAAATTCAGTGCTCAGCAACAAAGCATGAAATGACATTGAAAAAGACCCCACGTGTTAATTACATACTGTCCTTTTACAGAAGGCACGGTTGGCAGTAGGACTAAATCATTAAGTTCATAATGAGACAGAGGGGAGTGAAAGGTGAACTTTGTTTAGACAGAGGTACCCACAGAAGCAGTGTCTATTAAATGTGTCACTTGGCTCTAGGAGGTTGCAGTAGCAGTGTGCTGCTTCACATTAGCAAAACTGCAGAATGTTGGAAGTCATACATACATGTCATAGTCTGGATAACAGAGAATATGGTTGAGGCTTCATTATTCAATAAATTAATTTAAATTGAAGATGAGTTGGCAGTCACACTATTGCAGATGTATTGATTGAACACCTTTTTGATTCTATAATTATCATTATGGGTTGTACAACAGAACTGTGTGAACATTGTGTAAATGTTTATAGACAAACATTATACAGTGCCTTGCAGAAGTATGATATGCCTTGAACTTCTCTACATTTTGTCACATTACAACCTCAAAGTATTGCAGAATTGTGAAGTGGAAGGAAAATGATATGTGGTGTTTAACATAAAAAAAAAATCTAAAAATGTGGCATGCATACTATATATCAATACTTTGGTTAATCACTTTTCACTGCAAGTAAAGCTGCAAGTCTTTTGGGGTATGTCTCTACCAGCTTTGCACATGCAGACGCTGTAATTTTTGCCCATTCTCCTTTTCAAAATAGCTCCAGTTTAGTCAGATTGGATGGAGAGTGTCTGTGAACAGCAATTTTCAAGTCTTGCCACAGATTCTCAATAGGATTTAGGTCTGGACTTTGACTGGGCCATTCTAACACATGAATATGCTTTAATCTAAACCATTTCATTGTAGCTTTGGCTGTGTGTTTAGGGGTATTGTCCTGCTGGTAGGTGAACCTCTGGCTCAGTCCCAAATCTTTTGCAGCCTCTTTCTTCCAGAATTGTCCTGTATTCTATCTATCTTCTTATCAACTCTGACAAGCTTCCCTGTCCCCGCTGAAGAAAAGCATCCCCACGACATGTTGCTGCCACCACCATGTTTCATGGTGGGAATGGTGTGTTCAGTTTGATGTGCAGTGTTAGGTTTCCCCCACACACAGCATTTTGCATGTTCAGTTCTCATCTGACCAGAGCACCTTTTTCCACGTTTGCTGTCCCCTACATGGCTTGTGGCAAACTGCCATCTTCTTATTGCCTTTTTTCAACAATGGCTTTCTTCATGCCACTGTTCCATAAAAGCCAGATTTGTGGAGTGCACGACTAATAGTTGTCCCGTGTACAGGTTGTCCCACCTGAGCTGTGGATCTCTGCAGCACTTCCAGATGGATTTATACTGAGATTGAAGTACACCCAGGTGGACTCTATTTACTAATTAGGTAGCTTCTGAATGCAGTTGGTTGCACTGGATTTTATTTAGGGATATCAGAGTAAACAGGGCTCAATACATATGCACGCAAGACTTAATAGATTATTATTTGTAAAAAAAGCTGATATCATTTCGGTTGCACTTTACAATTATGCAATACTATGTGTTGGTCTATCACATAAAATTTCAAGTTCAAGTGGTATGAATACTTTTGTAAGGCACATTATGTCCACTATATGTTACGTTGTCAACAAATAAATTTTACTTGTACAGACCTCAGCACTTTAGCACACTTAAGATAATTACAATTCTCGTTAAGATCCTATTGGTGGGATGAACATCCCTATGAATTATGTAGACCTACTCATGCTCACTCATATTCCATGTTGCTGTGACTGTTAATAAGCAGACAAACAGTAAAACCCAGCAGAGGATACTTTAGCTACCACATTAACATCTGTGATTAAATGACCCACTGAATTTAACTGCCTGTGGACTTGATCCACAAAAGCTTTAAAGCTGTTTGGATGCTGGCTCCCCTTTATTAAACATAAAGTCAGTTATCAAAGCTATAACCTCAACAACTTATTATATCTGCCTACCACAATAAGTATTAAAGCAACTTCTAAAGTCGTTTACTGAGTTGTTTTCTCCCTGGTTGCTGGCTCTCCAGAGGAAAGATATTCAACATAAACAGTGACGATTGGATCCACAGTCTCTGAAAGTCTATGTAATAGCTAATTCGTCTGAGCTACTAACTCTATCAACAGCTTAGCCTGTCTGAGATCATTTCAATTTCCTCTTAGCCTAAGTTGTCAACACTCCAATATTCCTTAGGGGAGTGCTTCAATGCACAACTTCTGACCTTCTGACTTGTTGATAATTCTGTTATGCTACGAGAGATAACTACATTTCTCTAGTTTATCAAAACATATTAATGAATCATTTATTTTCGTGGAAGTTGTTGCCCTGAGGTGGACTTGCCCAAGACAACACCCCAGCACCTTTGACATCACCTTTATAGGCCATTCAAAGTCATCAAGCTAAACTTAAACATAATGCAATATCAAAAAAGAATTTAAAATGTCCCCTTTATATTCACAGATATCTGTAATGTCAGCTAACACAGTAATGTAGTACTGTAAAGATATGTGTAGCTTTAGCTAAAACATGTTAACCCAAATTAGAATTTGTCTCATGATAAGAAGGTAAAAGGTCAAATTTCTTAAAAAAAACTAATTATCCCTTTAAATATAAGACTACTTTTGAGCACAATCATGGTTTATTGTCAGTGCTCCTGAACACCACACTACTCTTGCCTCTTTTCACCCGGTGGCTTGTTACTTGCAGTCAGCAACTTGCTGCATGCAGCCTGAGGCTTTTTTCTTTAGATTACATCCTTTGTTGAACTACCTGGTGCCATTCTGTGTTTTCTGTAGACCCATGAATCTGACATCTTGTTCTCATGCACATCCTTCATCCATACCTCCCTAACATTCCAGTGCTTCACATGCGTTTCTTCTTCCTCTTGTTTCTCCCTCCCACATCGCTCTCTCACACACACTGACAAATTTCTTCCTTTCATCTATGTGTGCATGCGTCTGTCTCTGTGGATGGTTCTAGCCAGTAATGGGATTGAGCAGATTATGCTCCAGCCATTGTTGTAATGTCCATGTTTTACAAATCTTTCCCTACTCAGAAGCTATAATGCCAGCTTCCTCACAGAGGATATGAGATGATGCAGCTGTTACCGTCTCTCTCTTCTTTACTCCTATCTGCAATTTGTTACTCTTTTTTTTTTTTTTTTGCAGACTTCAAAGGCCAAACATTTTAATCGAGTTAAAATCTGCTTCACAGATCACTGCACAAGCTGGTGAAAGGCTGATAGCTTTCCAGCTCCCAAATAGGAAAAAGGACAGCCACTCATGCATTTTTCAGAGGCCATTCTTTTGCTGTTGATATACTACAGGACCATGGCCACACTGTTGTAACTGCACTCGAGTGAAAAGCAGTAGGAATATGAATGTAATATGCAGTCCAGTGGAGGTTAATGAGTGTCTGTTCACACTGCAGCACTAATGCTGCTGCCAAGTTAATAATTACTGGGATATTTCATTTTTTCAGAGCATTTTCATCTGGTTGTGCCCGTATCGCCGTTGGAGTTCAGGAGCAGTCAAACTCCCACAGTTGCTAATATGTAGAACTGCTGTCAGATCTGGCATTCATATTTTTTCACAGTTCTAGTCACAGCAGCAAAAAAAAAGTTTAGTATAGTATTTATTATGCTTCAGAGTGTGGTTGAAAAATCATCCATACTGAAAACATTTCCCTCCACTTTTTACTCCCACACAGAAGGAGGACGTCATCAACATTCAGCTAGTGATGATTCCTCACTTAATTCGTGAATGAATGTATTCTTTGTGCCTTGATACTTCAAACTAGCACATAAAAGAATGTGCTGCTTGGCTCTGATGAAAAGTTGGCTATTACACACAGAGTCTTAAGTGAAAATGTTTATTAGATTAGATGCATAGACAAGAAAAATCTGTTCCTGCGTGCTCATGCTAAGGTAAGGTCACACTGCCTCGTGTTTCTCTTCAGCACACATGATAAATGTTAAGGTTTCGCTTTCTCCAACACACACATACTGAACCTTAACTCTCCCATTATCTGAGCTTTCATAACAGTCTGCTCCAAGCATTATTAATGATGCATTGTCTAGATTAAATAGGAGAACCAACACGGAGGCAATTTCTACTCTGCTAACTCTGCTTGTATTTTTTCATTACATCTTTTGCTAAGTCGTTCATTCTCAGATTCAGGCCTTACATGTGTCTGTTTTTGAGACACATTTTGAGAATCACAGATGCTCTAACACACATACACAAGCACACCTCTTCCTACATCTCCAATCTTCCAGATACTAACCTCTGATGGATGAATGACTGAAAGTAAAGGAGGATAAACGCGCTACACATCTGCTGTGTATCACACTCTCAGCTGGATGTGGAACACTTGTGCATAAAGATATTAACACAGCTTGTCCTTGCCGGTATGAATTACTACCTGTGAGCATACAGAACACATCCACTCTCTGTCACGCAGACACTCACATATGCAGATGTAGGAAAAATGTAGTTTTCAGGAAATAAAACTGTATCGCATTGGGAGATTCCTGCTGACTCCCATCTGTGTGTAAATATTGTGCATTTACAGTATGCTGTAGCCCTGTTGTTAGTACAACAACAGCATAGTTAGCATAGAAATATGTACTTGTCTTTCTGCTTGGTGGATACTGGGCAGCTGTCAGGTGTGAGCTCATGTACTGTAAGTGAATAATGCACTTTTTCTTCTGTAAGCACATTCCCCATAGTAAATATAAATGTATTAGTGTTTGCCAAGCCGACAGGCTCTGTTTTAGACATAAAAGTAAGAACAGGATTTCAAAACTATATGACTCCTGTCAAAAATCTCAAAATACTGTTTCTTGTCTCTTTCTCAAACGTAAAAACAAGCATATTTGAATGTATGAAAGTTTCTCTTGTTTGTAAATGAACTATATGGCATTATACCATGTGCTAAACAGGATTTTATGCCTAGGTAGCCTCATAATTCTCAAGCTGAAATACATTATGCATGGATAAATAGGACTTTACTGTAAATGCCAGAATTACAGGCATGAAAATGACACCTCAACTGTATCACAAGCACTGATTCCTCTACAGCAGAAGTTTTCAAGCAGGCACTGCGAGGCCCCACCCTCAGATATGTTAACATTCTGTGAATCTGGCAGTATTAAAAGTATGGTGAATTCTATGAATGTGCAACTATCACTGGATTTCTCAGATCCTGAAAATAACTTGTTAACGCAATAATTCACAGGCAATTTCTCAAACTAGAGGGAGCCTACTGTGGGCATTTATCCCCAGTGGACATCAGAGAAAAAATAGGAAAGTGTCTCCACTAACCAGTTAAGTTTACACGTATTTCTGTCCAGACTCATATCCTAATCAGTTTATCCATCCGTCCAGTAGGCGCTTGTGTCAGATGTAATGAAATTCCCAGGAAATTCTCCTGGGATATCAAGTCCCCAAGAATGGGAAGTACAGCCAGAAAACATAATGGTGTCAGCGTAGTTGCACAAAAATATATGTATCATGTCTGCGTGGTCGCATTTGACTGAGTTGTGACATTAAATCAGTGTGATTTTGATGTAAATTGCAGCAATTGCACTTAGGAATTAGTGTACCAGAACAGTCCTTACAAAATGTGTGTCACTGCCACTGCTGCACCTCCCACCACTAAGAGCGTTGGATAATGGAAAAATGTTTTTGCTGAAAACTGTTGGCTATGTTTTAAGGTTAAACTTTAAATTGACATTTTTTTGAAAATGACATAATTAATTTTGTGACTCTATTCTCTTAGAAAATGCAGTAGAAAAGTATAATTTAAACAAGTCAGCAGCAATATCAGAAAAGTTTTTTCACAAGTGTATTTTTATGAACACACTTGCTTGTAAGCTTGAACCTATGTATGTAAAACATGCAGTATGCTGGACTCCACAGTAGAAATGTCTTTAGCCAGAATTATCGATGTGGCAGTCTGCTTGACCCTTCCTGCACTAGACTCCCACAAACGCTCTGAGTTATATTTCATTAGCAGTTGGTTCCATCTCTTGTGCACTCTTTTGGAGTGTTGTACAGTTCATGGAGCTGTACCCCAAATCCTGTTCTGTTCAGACAAAATCCTCCTGGATCTCCTGCTGCATTGTACTCGTCAGTGTTAGTTTTGTGAAAATCCTCAAGACTTTCCAATGATTAACTACTCTCCAGTCTCACCCTGTGGTTGATATACGAAGAACACTGAAGCCATAAGGAGACGTTACAGTCATCAAGTTAGTTATACACAGCAATCAATTAATGTTAAATGTTTCCGTATCCTGGCTAAATGTTTTCCAATTGCATA
This sequence comes from Helostoma temminkii, assembly GCA_900302695.1. Taxonomy (NCBI): domain Eukaryota; kingdom Metazoa; phylum Chordata; class Actinopteri; order Anabantiformes; family Helostomatidae; genus Helostoma; species Helostoma temminkii. The sequence continues at coordinate 56,576 of OMLM01009614.1, read as the reverse complement.
TCATGTGAAGGGATTTTATAGTGTAATGTAGTGTAACGAGTGGAACCACCTATGTCATTATGATTCGATGCATGGTTCAACTGATCGAGGCAGTTTAAATAACAAGCGCACACAGTATGAATCTGTCTCCCTGCATTTCTGTCTCAAGCTGTTTCCCCCAGGTTCTTTGTCTTGTTCATTAGCTCATGTTATCTCATTATCTCTGCCCCTCAGTCAGTCAATCAGCATCGTCCTCATTGGACCACCAGTCGCCGAGTCAACACCATTAGATCCCGAATTATTCACTGTCTTCCTTTGTGACACTCACACTCTGTTGTCTGCCTGTCAGTCACAATTCTGTTATTCTTATAGATATATGAGGGTGTTCATGGGTGTCTTAGGTAGTTGTTAGCAGTTCACGTTTCCCTTACACAGACGGGATAAGTGATTTGACTTTCTAAAAGCCATGACCAGAGTTGACAACTGCCAACTAAACAAAGATCATAAGGCATAAAAAACGTCATGAAGATCAAATTGAAACAATATTTGTGTTTCACATTTTAAAACCAAAATTTTTGGTCTGTTTCTCTGTTTCTGTCCAGATGTTTAAACTTCAAAAGTTACTCCTTGCTTTGCTTCAATTTCGTCGACTATGATTGGTACCACGTGACTGGTCATTTCAAGCAGCGCACTACAGAAAGACCACCTCAGACAAATTGATTTTTTTTTGTTCCCCTAGCTTACCCTCTGACTTCTGGTCCTATTGTGAGAAGCTGCACCATGGTTCAGTCCCCTGAGATGGATAACAAATCTGTCTTCAGAGTTCAGTGGCTTCTGAAAACAATTTTACCCCTGCTCAACAGCTTCAGGCAGCTCTGTATGGCTAAGACACTCCAAATTCAGTTGGATAGTTATAAAACCTCGTTGTTTATAGCATTTGCAGGTGCGTTCTTTAGAGGAGATAGCATGAGCACAATATTTTTGTATATGAATGTGTTTTTGTGTCTATGTGATGTGCCTTTGTTAAGGTATCCGCATCGATCTTGGTCTCTGTGTGGGGTCTCTCCATCACAGAGGATGGATGTCCTTGTCAGCACTGATAGGCAGAGTCATGTCGAGTTGTCAGATAGGCAGCAGCAGCAGTAACATCTAGTGTGTGTGTGTGTGGTATGTGTCCTGTCATGCCATGTCTCTGCAATGTCACAGCACAGGGATCGACAGGGTAGCAGCCTGTGTCATCAAAATGTATGAGGGCATCCCTTTCCCTCCGTCTTTTTCTCCCTTTGCCCTCATTCTCCACCTTGTTCTTTCTCCGTCTCTCTCTTTTCCTGTATGTCACTGAAATGAGACTGAAATGTGTGAAGACTCGGTTGCACTGGCCTTCTCGAATCTGTTTTCAGTGACAAAGCAACTGCAGTGACGATCGTCTATTTCTTTCTATTTCTGCTACGTCTCACTCTCTGATAAGAGAGAAATGCAACAATGATCACACTCAGGTCCTGTAGCAGTGGAGAGTGTAGCAGAAGACAGAAAGACAGGATCAGCTTGGCACAGAGAGACAGGAAGATAATGAGAATAGATAGTAGTAGACAACTAACTGTCAGCATGCACCCACACACACACACACACACACACACACACAGCATGAATGACACATTCCAATCAAGTGACAACAGCTGAAGTATTTGTACAGTACTGGTTTCTACACTTGTTTTCTGAACTTTTGCCTCTTCAATTATTCTCTCCCCACTCTCCACAT